>SCDZ01000060.1:0-207960 GCA_004143845.1 Drosophila lacertosa
AATAATAATAATAATAATAATAATAATAATAATAATAATAATAATAATAATAATAATAATAATAATAATAGTAATAATAATAATAATAATAATAATAATAATTATTATAATAATAATAATAACAATAACAATAATAATAATAATAATAATAATAATAATAATAATTTTTATTTTTTATATTTTTTTTTTAATAAATAATAATGTAAGCCCTCATCTCAGCTAATATAAGCAGAACACAATAATAGCTGAACAGAGAAATTGATCTTGCTATTTTCTGCCTCTATGCCTGCAATATGCCCCACCAACAATTGACAGTGCAGAGTATTTAAACAAAGAAAAAAAACATAAAACAAACAAATCGCAATCGGAATGAATGAATGAATGAATGAGACAATGACGTAAGGAAATCTCATTAGCCGCGTGTCTTCAAGTTTCATTTTTAATTTTGTACACTTTTTGATCTCTCTCTACCTGTGTGTGTGTGTGTGTGTGTGTGTGTTTTTTTTTTATATATACATTTGTTTTTCGGTGGTCTTGATCAAATAATTTTGCGGCCAATGCACGGCAAATATTTGTCAACATTTTAAGGCACTTTTCTTTTGTCTGGTAAGTGCCTCAGCAGCTTCCCCCCGCCCCCCGCCCCTGCCACGCCTCAGTCTGTTGGCCACAACTGGCAGCAACTGTCGCTTGTCTGTGGACCGAAATCAGAAGCAGTTCAACGGGCTTCTGGCCAGCTCCTCAATTGAGCACTCGACGCGGAGCCATCAAAAGCGTTTAAAGCGGCAACATGGCCAACAGCGGCCAACAATGGTCAACACAGAGCGGGCCAAAAGGCGCGTAAAGTAGCAATCAGATCTCCAACGACTTTCCTTGTCCCTTTTCTTCTTACTCTTCTTCTTCTTCTTCAGCTTCTTGTTGCTGCTTTTGTTGTTGGCCAGAAGCACTTTGCATTCACAGCTAACGGCTAACTGTTTGCATTTGAGTGCGATCTTGGCCAACAACTGCAGGCCAAATTGCATTGACATCTAACTCGGCTCATGATCAACTTGATATTGTACAAATATGAGCATATACATATATACATACATATATGTAAGCATGTTTATATATGTTTATGGCGTCAGCGCTGCTTCAAAGCTTTAAATACCCTATAATTAATTATTTACTAGTGAGTTTTTTAATCAACTTTGTTACAGATGTGAATCGCGTTTAGAGAAATCGGATTTGGAATAGTCCTATAAATAAAGTTAGTATATATACTTTATATCTAAGACTATTCAAAGTTTTTTGGCATATTTTATAAGTATATAAATAAGGAAGAACTAGTATATATTAATCTTATTAAAACTATTCTTTCCTTAATGGGCTTCCATTTAATCAGCATCGATTAATATCAATTTATCAGCTTTGTTTTTTACACATATTTTTCAGATTAGAAAAAGTTGCAAGGAAACTAAAAATTTTTTAAATTACTGTTTTTTATGTATGTTGTTTAGGGCTTAATCAAATCATACTTTTTGAACAAATTTCTTAAAGCAATTAACAATTAATTATTGTATTAAAAAAATATTTTGTATCTTTTGGTTTAAATTATTTATTTATTTATTTATTTACATAGCTGTTAGCTTATAGTTAAAACTAAAGCTAATTATATTTATCAGAGCTTTGTTAAAAGAGGCTAAATTTTAATTGGGTTGACTTGGCCCCTTTTAGAAGTCTTTATTTATATATAGAAACAAACTTTATGTACAAAAAAAAATACTTAATTTACTTTGTTTAATATTATAAATTTAATAATCTTGTCAATAGCAGGACAATTTTTGTTCAGAAAAGACTTTTGATTTGACTTTGTTAATTTCTTTAATTTTAATTTTCTTTTTTTTTTTCATATGATTTTGTAAGCCTAACAAAATATAATCTATATTGTAATTTAATTCTGAGTACTCAATTTTCGTTTCATAAAAAAAAGCATAAAGAAAAACTGATGGAAACCTATTGATAAAATATATCATATTGATAAAGTGCACATATACATATAAACATATATAAACCCAAGATTGATCTCTTATGCTAATCATTCCTATGCACAACAATAGTTATGGGACACCTTGTTTAGGGCATATTAGATTCAGCGTATCGCCGCAAATGTTTTTCATTTCTTGTTATGATTATTGTTATAGGTTTTGTTTTCATTGTTGTTCAGTTTGCTTAGTTGTTGTTGTTGTTGTTGTTGTCTTGGCTACTGGTTACTGGTAACTGGCAACTGGTTACCGATTGATGCCTTGACTCTGCTTGCTCATGATTATTACGAGTACCTTATTTGTATTGTATTGGGCTATGCCGACGCGCCCCGTTCCCCGCTCCCCGCTCCCCGCTTGATGGCCGACGTCTGCTTTCGAGTCCAGCTCATGCATGAAGAGCGGCGGCAAAGTCGACGACATAATGGACATGTTTCAGCTTTTGTTGGCTGAAGAAGTTGTCAGCACGGTACGAACTAATTTGCATATTTGGCCCGCAGTAAAAACACTTTTTAAGTGGCCACCCAGCAATGCACACACACATGAGCCATACACGTACATTTGTGTGTGTGTGTGTGTGTGTGTACGTGTGTGTGCACTTTAAACAAAGTTAAAATACGAGAAATTGACTCTGCGCAAAAACCAGTAGCAGCAACAACAAATTCTAGCCATTTACTGTTGCCATCGTCTCTGAGTGTGAAGCAATGCTAGAACGAGAGCGAATGACAGCCAGTCGGTGCCTGAGTGCCGGTATGTGTGTGTGCGTTTGTATGCGAGCTGTCCTTGTGCCGCTCTCGCGCACACACAAGGTCTGCAGCTGCTCCTCTCTTCAGTTTTGGAAACTTGTTTCTTTTGCGACCAGCTTCCAAATACAACATTGTAGCCGCTTAATGTTCGTCTGCGCCTGTACGTGTGTGTGTGTGTTTGCGAGAGCGAGCATTGGCTCCGCCTATGCGCGTAGGCGGAGTCTACCGCACTCAGGGAGAGCGCACTAAAACGTTTAGCGTGCAGCAGAGAGCGAGAGTAAGAGAGAGGTACGCCAAGTGCGCAAAACTGTAAAAGTGTCGCTGCTTCTGTCGCACACGTGACTTTACGTTTTGATATTGTTGTTGCCTGTGGCTGCTGCTGGCGTCGCAGTTTGTTTCAATTGCAATAAATTTGTAACATTCTAATAGGCCAATGCGACCCACTGACGCCCCACTTAATCACCACAGCCCCCC
Source organism: Drosophila lacertosa (assembly GCA_004143845.1). Classification (NCBI taxonomy): domain Eukaryota; kingdom Metazoa; phylum Arthropoda; class Insecta; order Diptera; family Drosophilidae; genus Drosophila; species Drosophila lacertosa. The sequence continues at coordinate 3,239 of SCDZ01000060.1, forward strand.
CACCTCAAGGCGTCTTATGTACAACGAATTTGCTTATTCTTTGCAAGTGTAGCCAGCGTGCTGCGATTTCGATATGTTATCGAAATAAAGAAAATGGCGTTGTGCATGAAATATTGCTGTTTATATGGAGTTCGATGTTCTTCGCTTACAATATTAAGTGAGGGCTTTTGCTTTTTTATTTAGTGTTTTAGGATACTAAAACAATAATAATAATTTTAATAAGCGCGTATAAGCTTTGGGGGCGTGGCTAAGAGATTTTAAGAGGTGTTTGATTGTATCGATAAATTCGAAAGATTGCAAATTGATATAAGGGATATCATTTAACATCGGTGTATTATATTAACAATTTATATCCCTGCGCCCAATTCATATACACGGATATTTATTAATCTACACTCGTAAATATAAAAAATGTAAGCTATAATAAACAATTATAATTAGAATTTAAAGGTTTTATTTATGATTGATTTAAGCCAGAATGTTAGCTAAGTAAGGGTAAGTATTTGAAGATCTGTCTAATACTTTCAAAATGATCACATGATCACAGTTTTTTCAACATTGTTTACACCTACAAATTTGCACTTTTCGTCCCCTACAATTTTCCAGTTCAAAAACAATAAACAAAATATGTTTTCAGTAAATTCATTAAAATTTCAAGTTTTTAGCTGCGCCTTTTAACTGTTGTTGTTTATATTTTTTTATGCATTCTAAACAATAAACGGCTCGAGAGCAGCTGTAACTGAAAAGCAAGTGGCAACATGCCAAAAAAAAAAAGGAAAAAATGAAAAAAATTCAAAGAGCAGCTGCTCTCAATCCTTGAGACGTGGCTGCTGTTGACCTCCTAAGTTGAATTCCCTGCCCCCCAAAGCAAACTAACTTATATACACATGGCCAAAAAGGCAGCAACAACAACAACAACAACAACAGCAAAAAGCGCTCTATGCCAACTGTGTCAGTTGTGTGTCGAGCTGAACGAGTGTGCGTGTGTTTGTGTGTGTGTTTGTGTGTGTGTGTCGCCTACGCTGCCATGCCAACCAGCTTCGAGGTCTCAACGCAACAACGCTTTTGGTTGGCTGTTCCATTTTAGCGAGCGGCTCTCACAACAACAACCACAACAACAACAATGCAAGGAAATTTGTGAAACAAAAGCAACAAAAGAAAAATGAAAGAAACCTCAGAAACAACCACCAGCCAGCAGCTGCTGCTGCCACCAACAAAAAAAAAACAAAAACCACATTGCTCATACGCCGCATCAGCCGCCGCTGCCGCCGCTGCCGCCGCCGTCGCAGTCGCCGCCGCCGTCGCCGTCGCAGTCGCCTCGAGTGGACAAATTTGTATACAGTACCAAATTAGATTTTGAAACTTTTTTCTTAATTGCTGTATTGCTGTCTCTGCCAGCGCCGACGCCGACGCAGCTGGGCACAAAAGTGGTGGCAACACTCGCTCTCAACTATTTTGCAACCCTCGTCGAAGTCGCTGTGTGTGTGAGTGCTGCTTTTGTATTGGTAAATGTTGCCGCTTGCCGCCATTTGCCCGAACGCTGCTCGCTGCCGCCGTTCGCTGCCGCTGCTGCTTTTTTTTGGCCTGACAAAAACCCAACTTGAATCAGTTGCAATCGAGATCTTCGCCTGAGCTGGTCGAGAACGTGAAATGCGCGCAAAGCAAACCGAAAATTGCTTATAACCAAAATACAAAAACAAAGAAACGAAACAAAACACAAAAAGATTAACTGTAACTGTAACTGTGTGTGTGTGTGTGTGTGCGCGATGAGTTTACCGTCGGGCGTGGACATGCAGAACCTGATGTCGCAACATCCTGTCCTGGGCGCCTTGCCGCCCGCCTTTTTCCTGCGCGCCGCCTCGGAGCGTTATCAGCGCACACCGAAATGCGCCCGTTGTCGCAACCATGGCGTGGTCAGTCCCGCCCCCCGCCCCCTCCTCCTCAACACTTAAACAAACTTTGTTCCGTTTTGCAGGTCAGCGCCCTCAAAGGTCACAAGCGGTATTGTCGCTGGCGGGACTGCGTCTGCGCCAAGTGCACGCTGATCGCGGAACGGCAGCGTGTGATGGCCGCCCAGGTGGGTCAGCCTTGAACCTCCGTCGGTCCGCATGGTCAACTAATGTGTCAGTTTTGCGCTTCTGTGCCGTTTCAGGTGGCGCTGCGTCGCCAGCAGGCCCAGGAGGAGAACGAGGCCCGTGAACTGGGCCTACTCTACACATCGGTGCCCGGATCGGGCTCCAGTTCCGGGCAGCAGCAGAATGGCGGCAACGGCGGCGACAGCGTCACGCCCAATTCGCACAGTCCGCCGCCCGCGTCGCAGTCGCAGAATGGCGTCTTCCACGGCGGCATTCCCTCGCCGCCCAGCGACGGCTACGAGGCCAGCTCCACGCCAGGACACCAGCAACAACAACAGCAACAACAACAGCAGCAACAACAGCAGCAGCAGCTGCATCAGCAACGGCAGCAGCTTTACAATGGCAATGAATCCGACACGGATGGAAGGACACGTTCCGAGCACCTCAGCGTTGGCTTCTCGCCCACACGCACCGAGCTGGACGAGAGTCCTGGTGAGTCCTTTAGCGAAATGTTAAAATTATTATATTTACGCCAAGTTGAACGCGCGCACACTTCACAGCCATGTGTGAAGGAACCCCCCCCCCCCCCCCCTTCCAGCCACGCCTCTGCTCTAAGCCCTTTTAAAAAGAAAGTCGCCCGCAAAAATTGCGGTTTTTTCAATTGTTAAAAACGCAACTGAGCATAAAGTGCCACACTCCCAACTGTGTGTGTGTGAGTGTGTGTGTGTGTGTGTGTTTGTTTGTTGTGTTAGCTTTAGGTGTTGTTCGGCTAAAAGGGCTTCCCAGCCAAGTTGTTGCCAAACGGCGCATAAACAACTTCAACAGCATCGAGAAGGAGTTTTTCCCTTAAAGCCAACAAAAATTGCAACAACTTAAGTGAAGCCTCAAGAAGTCCAAAATCAACCCCATTAATATATATTTAATTACATATAAATATTTGTTATTCTCATGATTCCCAAAAGGATTTTGGTAAACAACTTTAAACCACAATTTAAACAATTTAATTGCATAATTTGCTTTGGGATTTAGTTGAGTCTTTAAACTTTTATCTTTTCGAGAATTAGACAAAATTAAGTAATAGAATAATTAATAAAAAATATAATAATAAACTTTATTCCTCATCAGCTAATGACAAGATTTAAATATAATAAATATATAAGAAAGTTATTTTTATGATTTATTTGCTTTATTTTTCTTTATGTTTTCTTTATAAATAGTTTAAAGTGTTAAAAAAAATATATATAACAGAAAAACGTAACTAAATTGCAAAAATAGTTTCTTCTAATAAAAACATTTTAATATATTTAAAAAGAAGTTATAGAGAAGATTAATTTAACTAAATCAAAGATAATAAATTTAATAAATAGCTTAGATTTATTAGAGAAGAATTATTTATTTAAATCAGAGATTTCTTTCTAGTCTCCTAACAAAAACACTTTAATCTATTTAAAAAGAAGACATAAACAAGAAAATATTTTTTTTTTCTTTATTTTTTTTTTTACTTTTATTTGCAATCTATCCTTAGGATAATAAACAAATTTTGTGAACAAGAAAATACAAACAAAACTTTTTTACCTCTAAATTATATTTTATATATTTGTGCCTTTTATTTAAATATTGGTTAAAAGCCAAATTAGTTTGAATATTTCTGACAAGCAATATGATTTTATTTTTAACGGAATCAGTTTTATTATTAATATGGTATTTATTCCATATAAATATATTAAAATCTAATATTAATTTAATTATATTTTGCCACATAATGTGAAACGTTTAGGAGAAAACTTCTTTGACTTCATCAAATATATATATTTTTAATCAGAAAAGTCCGATTATATACATGGATCATATTCATCTGTTAATCTGTATATTCTTTTAAAAAAAAATCCTTAAATGAAATACCCTTTTATTTAATAAAACTTTGTATAGATCTTATAGATATTATATAGAGCAAATAAAATTGGATTAAGCAACTATAAAATTGCTTTAGGATTTTTCGGATTGCACAAGAAATAAATTAATGAATTTTAATAACTTAGTTGTTGCAAAGATATGCTGAAATATAAATAATAATAATAATATATAAATAATAATAAAAATGTATGAAAGTATAACTAAAAGATGAGCAACAAACAACAATTAGTTAAACACATTTAGTTTAAATTACTTGTGGGAATAATCAATTAAACAAATTTAATTGCTGACACTTTTAATAAAATACCAATAGGAATATTTGGAGCTAAGTACTTTAAAGTTTAAATTTAGTCAAATATATGATATATATAAAAACAAGTTTCTACAAGTTTCTACAAATTGAATAAATTAGAGTTTCCAGGGAAAAGGTTTTCTTAGACTTCCTTCCAGCCACAAAATTCATTATCTTGCCTAATAAATCTTAGGTTTAAAAGAAAGGTTTTTATAACCAAAAGAAATAATTGTGCTATTATCACATATTATTTTTCTATACAAATCTCGAGTTAAAAAAAAAACACAAATCCTCAATTAGAATTCTCAAAACTGATCGATTACTAAAACGATATAAAAAACATATATATGTGCTGGAATACAATTAAGTCCTTTAATACAATTAAAGGCAACATTATCCGGCACAAAAGACACTCTAAAAAAAAAGGGGGCACGTCAACAGTTACAAAGTCCTTGCAACAGATACTCAATGGACTCAAAGGACTCAATGGGCCAATTTGATGAGCTGGCTTAGATTGTCAGGTTGCTGTCAGAAAAATGTAATGTGAGCTGCTCCTGTGGAGAGTTCCTTTCTCATGTTTGTTTGTTTGTTTGTTCTTTTTGTGGAAGGAGCACAAAGCACGCAAGGATTCTCACGCGAATCAATCGAACTCTGTCCACGTTTTATTTGCACTGAAATCGAAGGAGCAGCTGCCCAAAGGAATGTTTTAAATGCGCCAGGACCAAGCGTGGGGGAAGGATGCTGCATTTAATTAAATTTTCACTGCGGCTTCGTAAACAGCAAAATCAAAAAAAATAAAAAATATCGTATAACTTGTTTCAGTTCGCGCAGGTTGCGTTGTCCTGTCAACGAATCCTCCCTCAGGTTCACTTGTGTGTTTGCGATTCCCGTGATTAAATTTGTTTGTTTTCCATTCGATACTTTTATTTGCTTGTGTGGAAAAACCGCAGCAATTTTCCCACAGCCAAGATGTTTACCTATCTCTCTCTCTCTTTCTCTTTCTCTCCCTTTCTCCCACTCTCTCTGTTTAGTTTCGAAGCGCGGCGCTGCTTTGTCGAACGAGACGGATCCGGACACGGGCTCCGAGTCCGGTTCGCCGAGCAGTCCGCGGCCAAAGGTCGCCGGGCTGTTCAATCTGACCGCCAGCTTGTCGCCCGCTCGGACGGGTCCGCCCAGTTCGCCGGAGTCGGACCTGGACGTGGACTCGGCGCCGGACGAGGCGACGCCGGAGAATCTCAGTCTGAAGAAGGAGGACAGCAACTCGCCGCCGAGCACGCCCGCCGAGCAGCTGCATCTGTTGCGCTCCTCCTTTGGCAACGGCCACGCCCACCAGGGCTTCATGCCCTACCATCATACGCAGTTCCTGGCCGCCGCCGGTCTGCCCGCCCATCATGCCCAAATCCAGCAGCATCTACAGCAACATTCCCACTCCCACTCACATCCGCACACACATCCGCATTCGCATTCGCATCCGCATTCGCATTCGCAGCAGCAACGTTCACCGATCGATGTCCTGATGCGCGTCTTTCCCAATCGAAGGCGCAGCGATGTCGAGCAGCTGATGCAACGTTTTCGCGGCGATGTCCTGCAGGCCATGGAATGCATGTTATCCGGCGAGGATTTAACCCAGACCTCGCCCCCTCCGCCGCCCACTTCGCAGCAGCCGCAGCAGTCGCAGCCAGTCCCGTTATCGCCGCCGTTCCCAATGAAATCGGCTTTCTCGCCGCTGGTGCCGCCGGCGGTCTTTGGTTCGCCGACGCATCCGCATCCGCATTCGCATTCGCATCCGCATCCGCATCGCTATCATCCGTTTATGCAGGCGCACGCGAAACGTTTCCTGTCCGCTCCCTACGCCGGAACGGGCTATCTGCCCGGCGTACTCAGCAGCGCCGACATCGATCAATCCGAGTCCAACGGCGCCGGCGGCATCGCCTTGGATCGCACCAGCAACGCGGGCGATTCACAGGATTGAGGGCATTCCCTTTAACCCAACTCCCCCTACTCCTTTCCCTCCTCCCCCTCCCCCTCCACAAGTCTTTAGCTCGTAAGCGTCGTCTCGTAAACTCTGGCTATAATCGTAATCCTAGAAAATGCCACAAAAATATATATACATATATATATATACTATATATATATATATATATTTATTGGCATGTTTATCACTCAAAAGAAAAGTATTGTATCATACGTTAAGTGCTCTAATAATACATTTAGATCAAATTAACATTAACTTTATTGAGATTATTGTGTAAAGAATCTTATTACCGATATATACATACATATATCTGTATATATATCGCGCCATGTATTAGTTAATAAATTACAAACACTGTGTTAAAGTATTTAATAAATTTAAAAAAAAAATAAAAAATAAAACATCAACAAATAAATTCCAATAAATTGAAGCGGAAAAGAGTTTTTTTCCTTTTTAAACGAATATTGAAGATTTTTTTTTTGTTTAGTGTTGTCAAGGTTCGAACTTTGCTACTAAAAAAATTAGGTATTTTTATGCAAAATTCGGTAAATTAATTTTCTTTAGTTTTGTTTTTTAAGCACATTTTTTTAGCTTTTTTAGAAGTTTTAATTGTTTTTATTTTATTATTACTTTATTTTTTAGCTTGTTTAAAAGTCTCTTTTTTTTTTTTAAAAAGGACCAAGTCTCGAACCCGTAGCTGGATATAATTAAATAGACGAACCCATCGAATTAACCAAGAACGAAGCTTTATCTGAGTTTAAACCGAAACAGTATCTACTTAAAATTTCAGCAGGGTTCGAGCCCATAGCTGGATATAATTAAATAGACAATTAGGTTCTACAAAACTATCCAGTTACCAATAAATACAGGGATGTCCAAAGCTTAAGCCGAATCAGTTTCTATTCAAAATTCGACCAAGCTTTGAGTCCAAAGCGGACTTTATTAATAAAAAAAAAACTAGTTCGATGACAAAAATGCAAATATTTCTATAATTTATTGATATGAAAAAACTTGTTTCACGAATCCATCCAGTTACCAATAAAGGCAGCCTTCTAATTTAAGCTAAAACCCAACCATTTTTAGCTTAAAATTTGACCAAGGTTCGAACCTGAAATTATTGATTTTATTGTTAAGAAAATGCTAGTTCTACAAACCCATCAAATTACTCTTAAAAATTCAGATATATCTAGGCTGAAACCAAACTAGTTGCTACATAATATTTGAACAAGGTTCGAACCCAAAGCTGACTTTTTTGATAAGAAAAAACCAGTTCTATGAACATATCCAGTTACCCAAAATTCAGCATTATCTAAGCTTTAGCCGAATCAGTTTCTAATAAAAACTTAACATAGGTTCGAACCCAAAGCTAACATTATTGATATGAACAAACTATTATCCTAAAATGCAGATATATCTGGGATATCAAAGTTCGACGAACACAATCATTTACCCTATAATGCAGATATATCTCAACCCAACCAGTTTTTATATAAAATTTCACCAAGGTTCGAACCCAAAGCTGATTTTATTGATCTGAACAAACTAGTTTCACAAAACCATCGAAATACCTGAAAATGCAGCATTATCTAAGTTTGAACAGAATCATTTCTCATTTAAATTTGACCAAGGTTCGAACCCATAGCCGAATATATTCATATGAAAAAACTAGTTCTACAAACCCCTCCATTTACCATTAAATGGTGCCTACTAATTTAGGCTTAAGCCAAACCAGTTTCTATGTAAAGTTTTGACCAAGGTTCGAACCCAAAGCTGATTTTAATGATATGAAAAAACCATTTCTACAAAAGCCCCTCCAGTAATCGATAAATGCAGCCTACTAATTTAAGCTTAAACCAAGCCATTATCAGCTTAAAAGTTGACCAAGGTTCGAAACCAAAGCTGACTTAATTGATATGAAAAAAACAATTTCTACAAACCCCTCCATTTACCTATATATGTAGCCTACCAATTTAAGCTTAAATCAAACCAATTTCTATGGATAGTTTGACCAAGGTTCGAACCCATAGCTGACTTTAATGATACGAAAAAACCATTTTTACAAGCCCCTCCAGTAATCAATAAATGCATCCTACTAATTTAGGCTTAAACCAAGCCATTATCAGCTTAAAAGTTAACCAAGGTTCGAACCCAAAGCTGACTTTAATGATATGAAAAAACAAGTTCTACAAACCCTTCAGTAATCGATAATCAGTAATCAGTAATCAGCTTAAAACTTGACCAAGGTTAGAACCAATATCAACAACCTGTTTGCAGGAATCGAACCCAAAGAGAAAGACATAAAAAAAAGCTCACGTTGTTAGTTTGAGTTAACAAGGAAAAGGAAATCCTCCATAAACCATCCTTGAGCAGTTATTCCAGTTGCTCTGACGAGACTACCTTAACAAATAGCGATAAGTGAGCTGAAAGAGATAGGCGAGTGTTTGAGACTAGTTTGTAAATTAGGTTAATTAATTTGTATACGAAACGAGGCAACATTGTGAGCAGAATAATCGCGATTGCGATCGCTTAAATATGCGTCTTGAATAAACTAGCGACAAGTGCGGACAAGTGAAAGCAAAGCCCGCAAATTGTTGCCCCGGCAGTTCCAATCTTGTCTCAGCCATGTCTAAACGCCGACCCAAATGCGGTCGCTGTCGCAATCACGGCCTCGTTAAGTTCCTGCAACGCATCCTGGCCGCCAAACCAAAAAAACTGAACAGATCCTTTTTTATTCCTTTTCTCGCAGCTGATCGCTGTGAAGGGTCACAAACGGTTTTGTCGGTGGCGCAACTGTGTGTGCAACATGTGTCTAATTGCGGTGGCGCATCAGCGTGTGGTGACCGCTCAGGTGGGTCCAAGGATAACGTGGCTAAAGGTGCACAAACTCAGTTAGTTGTTGTTGTTGTTGCAGGTGGCCATGCAGCGCCAGGAGGCGCAGGATAAAGTCTACATGCAGGCTTTGTTTTATAGTAACTACACTTCGGTCTGGGCTCCCCAAAGTTCACCTGGAGCAGGTTTCACTGTAAGCACGAATGCCTTTTTAATGGAGTCCTTGCTCGGCAACTTAACACATTCAAGCAGGTCGCTCTGCCCGACGAGGCCACGCCGCAGGATCTCAGCCTCAAGAAGCAGGACAACAGTTGTTCGCCAGCGAACTCAACGGTTGACCAATGGCAACTGTTGCACAACGCTGGCCGCTCCTTGGACGTCCTGATGCGCGCCTTTCCACAGTGTCGCCGCCACGATGTGGCACAGCTGCTGCAATGTTGCCACGGCGACGTGTTGCAAGCAATGGATTTTCTGCTGGCCAACGCGAACTTGCCGCCACAGGACTTGAGCCTTCCAGAGGTTTGGTTCGCTCCGACGCAGTCGAGGGAATCTCCATAAGACAAACTTGCACTGGAACTTATATCAGTTTTAGTTTTTCTGTATTTAATTTAATCACTTTGTCGTTGACTCAATTTGCATGCAAAGGTTTTTCTTTTTTTTTTGTTGTACTCGGCTGGCCGTTAATAAATTCGTTAATTACAATGTGTGTGTATAGAGAAGCTTACATTAAAACTGTAAAACGCACTCAAATAAATTACTAAATGGTTCACAAAACAATTCAGACTGTAAATTCCATTACCTAATCCCTTAGGCTTCTAATAGAAACAATCTATGCAAATTTATCTAAGCTCGAATGCAGGTAAAATGCAATTCAAAAGCCACAAATAAAGCTAATTTAATTTATATAAACACTTTAGCAATTTTCTTGTCAATAGTAAACACATTTCAAAGCTGAACACAAATAAGTTTTAAATGCAAATTTAATTAAGTGTTCTAAGGTTTTATAAATAACTTATTTACTAAGCATATCTTATGATTATTTTTTATTGTTTAATATTACAAAATTAACTTTTATAATATATAATTATTACAAAGTAATTAAATTGGTTATTAGCATGTAATTGAATATATATATATATATATATAAATATAAATAATATAAAACGCTGAAAAAATTTAAATCCCCTTTAAAATCACAAATAAGTAAGTATTTATTACAAAAGCCTTTTAGCTAAATGCTAAAGTTATTAACATGTAATTAAAGATATAAATCATCGCTCAGAATTACTAAATTAATTCTAATAATTTCATTAAAATTCCAATCAATTTTTATAATAGAAACTAAACTATTTCGACTAATAAAATGACAAATAAAGCAAGTATTAATTAAAAATACCATTTAACTAAAGCCATGAGTAATTAACATGTAATTAAATATATAAAGTATCACGCAAAATTAACAAATAACTTAATTATTAATTGTTAAATATTTAATTAACTACACCATGTCAAAAACGCTTTAAAATTACAAATAACGAAGTATTAATTACAAAAGTCAAAGTAATTAACATGTAATTAAATATATATTAACAAGTATCTCTTTTATTAATTGTAAAAGATTTCATTAAAATCCCAAGAGAAATTTATAATTAAAACTTTACTATTTCAAATACAAAATTACGCTATTATTTACTATTTCAAATAATTACAAAGTAATTAACGTGTAATTAAATACATAAATCATCACTCAGGATTAACAAATAATACATATCCTGGACGCATCCTTGTCGATTATTAATTGTGAGAAGTGCAAACAATTTGATATCAAAAACTTTTCGATTGGACGCCCGCCTAGACAATTATGTGGGGATTATTATGTGTGGGCGTTAAGCCATATAAAATTTATCTATTTGCCACTATGTATTGGGACACAAAAACTAACGGCACACGACACGACGATTGTGACGGGGAAAATTGGAAATTGGGAAAAGTGTGAAATCCTTTTTGTATTCAAACAAACAAATTAAAATAAAACTAATGCAAACAGAAGCCATTCTGGGTGGGGAAGGGGGGTGGGGCGAGGTCAAGGGTCAAAATGACCAGCATGATGCGGCTCGGCTCGGCTCGGCTCGGTTTCGAGTCGACTGACTAAGCATTTGAGTTATTTTACAATGGACCGAAAGGACGAAAGACGCCGAGGACAATAATATCGGTTACACGCATGCCATAGTGCAAATTACAAAACTATTTGCGGACATGGGAACTGAATGAATGGCAAATGGATAACAAAATTAAATTATTGGATATCAATTTTGTCCCAATAGTGGGTTGTGTCCTGTTCTGTTCTGTTTTGTTGTGTCCTGTTCTGTGGCATTGTGCGGCAACTCGAAAAGTCAACAACAACAGCAACAACAACAACAATCGACAACTCTAGTGTGTGTTGTATTTATGTGTGTGTGTGTGTGTTTGTGTGTGTGTGTAGATTCGCATACAATACCCTCGCTGTATGGACACCATTGTCAGTGCCTAACAATGGCGGGGTGGTCTAATTCTAACTCACAGAACAACCAGCCGAGTGGACAATAGACAGTCAGCCAGTCAGCCAGGCAGGCAGTCAACAAATACACTGAGAACAATTATGAGTGTGTTCCCTAATAGCAAAGAAGGAGAAAGCTCAATACTTAAAAACTTTGTTTATGCTCTCTCATTATTACAAATCCAGCTTAGAAAAAACTTTAAAAATGCACAGGGATTTGAACTCAGGTTTTATCATTTTAAGTGCATAATTACAATAACAAAAGAGCTAATAATAACTGTGCTAAAAAAAAACTCTATAAAAATAAACAATTTTTATTCAAAAAAAAAAAACTTGTTGAGAATTAATTTTATATTTTATATTAATTTATTTATATATATTAAATTTATATTTTATATTTTATAATTTGTCGAGAAGAGTTCGTCGCTTAAAACTTTGTTTGCAAGATCTTTAGAAAAATTTATAAATATTCGAACTCAAAGAAAATTTGCTATATCTCAGCTTGGGTGCATATATTTTATATAATATTTTTTAATATTTAAGTTCTTGAAGGAACGTAGTCAAAAAATTATAAGCATATAAGATATTAAGAGAAAGTAATTAATAATCTACCTTAAAGAAGTCTATGTAACTATTTTATTTTTATTTTCGATGTTTAATGAGCGTAGTTTAAAAATGTAGAGGTAGAATCTTAAAAGAGATGAATAATAATCTGGCTGAAAAAAATGAATTTATTTGGCTTTAAAGCTGGTTTAATCGATTTATTTTAATGGCTTCAAAATTCTCTCTACGCCCTTTTTCTAGCTGTAAATGTGGGTTCTATACGGAGAGACGAACTTACAATTGTGTTTGTAATTTTATTAAAAACAATTTTCATATATGAGTTTATATGCATTCTATAATGTTTCCTACTTTAATTAACAGCTTTCGATATAGTTTACAATTCTTAACTTGTCTTTTTAAATGCTGACCTTAAAAAAAGACTCTTTCTCTAAAACAAAACTTTAACTCTTGACTAATCAGGGTTTAATTAAACTTATCACGTATTGAGAATAAAGGTACATTTTTTAGTAATATTTAAACTTAAATAAAATAAAAATAAAAATGCCTCATCAAATATTGACAACAGTTTTTTGGAATAAATGTATAGAAAAATAAAAGTACTTACCAGAAATAAATGTCCGTTGGTTTTACGCACCAATGTTTAAAGTTTTAAAGTTGAAGGTTTTTCTCGCAGTGCATTTGTCCAGCTGGATGTGGGCTGGCCACCGATTAGTCAGTAAGCCAGTCGGTTGGGCTGCCTGCCGTTTGCCGAGACGAGCTGTCGATAATATCTTAGAGTAGCGTTCCATGTTGGCCAAACAATAGCAGGGCAACATGCGGCATGCGGCATGCAGCATGCGGCATGGGGGAGGGGGAGGGGGGATCCACTAGTGTGCCACACGAAATGCATACAATGTCAGGCAAGGAGCTGCAAGGATAATGGACAATGAATTAATAGCAGGCGATCACGCCAGGCCAAACAAACAAACAAACAAGCAAGCGTACCAACAAATAGATATTTAGATACGATAGATTTAGTAGATAGTAGAAAGGATAAACGGGAGTTTTGGGCTGGGGCCGGAGGCAACTTTAGCTGCGGCTGCGGCTGCTGCAGATGCCACACGGCTCTTGTGGCTTTCCATAAGTGCCGTCAATTAAAACCCAGTTGAGCATGGCCTTAAAGAAATGGCACAACCCCTTAACGAGAGTGAGTGAAAGAGAGAGCGAGAGAGAGAGAGAGAGATGGAAAGGGTTACTTAACAGCTTAAATTGCCTAGACATATGTTTTTTTACATCTATCAAAATAATACACTAGGGTGGTCTTAGGCCCAAACAGTAGTTTCTTTTGCCTTCTCCCTCTCTCCCGTTCGCTCTTGGCATTAGTTTCATTTATTTGTTATTATTTGCTTTGCCAGATTTCAAATTTCAAATGCATTCGTTTTTTTTTTCTGTTTTTACAAGACAAACATTAAAGACGCTGGCGGCTCGGATTGGGTAACCCAATCTGCGGCTTGTCAAGCAATGGGTCATAAGGCTACATGGCAACTAATTTGGCAGGTTCCCCAACCAAACCCCCGCCCCCATTTCTTTTTTTTCTTCTGTTTTTGTGTTTTTGTTTTTCCAACACACAGAGGGAGAAAGAAAAAAAAAAACGACGAAAAGACAACAAATGCCATTTCAAGTAGCAAACGTGTAAAGTAGGTGGCCCAGACCTTTTGCCGCAACCAAGAGACACCGCCGGCGATGCACAGTGGTCTGAGCTTCATTTGCACTCATTGAAAAGTAATTTAAAAGTAATTTAAAAAAAGTTTACATAGTAAAAACTAAGTCAAGTACAAAATGTTCGCTAAAAAGATTTTGCTTAAAAATAAAGGACATTTTCCATTTTATTAAAAATATTTTTAAAAAAATGTTTTGAAGTTTAAATTCAAACATTGCTTAGTAATTATAAAAAATAGAGATTAAACTTAATAATTAAAAAATATTGCTTGACTTGTATATTTATATATTTTAATATTTATTTATTTAAGATTTTTTTATTTAAGTTGGAGTTTAGCATTTTTGTTTTTACTCTAAATATATTCACTTTACCACATTAACTCTCTTCACCCCTTTCATTTGTCTCACACTTTGCCAACACTTTGCCCCACTGTGCGCCGTCGAGGCGGCTAGTTCCGTTCAGCTAATAAGCGGAGTGTCCACACTGTGTGCACTGCATTCGAGTAGAAACCTGGGCAGCCTGTTGAGCAACTGACGCGATGAGAAATCAATTTTGATGCCGCCCAGGCAGCCAGCAGCCAGCAGCAGCAGCAGATGAAGATGATGATGATATAGCCCATCCAGACCATATGATTGAATACAGTAGCTGGGCTAATGGCTGTGCTCCGGCTGCTGTTCTTTGATGCACTCAGTCGCCCGTTTTGTTTACACAAAAATTCATAATTTACATATTGTATTGTTGTCTTCTCTTTTTTTTATATATGTGTGTGTGTGTGTGTGTGTTGTCTTTCAAATGATTTTTTACATTTGCTTTCTTTTTAGGGAGCGGAGCGAGGGGGGCTTTTCTGTTTCTATTCTTTTATCGCAGCCGACGCGTCACTTTGCACAGTGGCTTCAATATGTTGGTGCCACTAACGATTTCCGGCACGCAACTGTACCAAAATATCAACTACCATTTTTTATGTGCATGCTAACTGCGTGGGCAGGGGTGGCTTTTTATATTTGTACAATTTAAATATGTGTTGTTTTTGGTTTTGCTGCTTAACCTCATTGTTTGCCCTCATCGGTCGCACGTCAAAGTCCTTCGTTGTTTTGATTTTTGAACTCGGCACAAAAGTCACGTGTTGTCTCTGCAACTGACATGGCGTAAGAGCGAAAGGGAGGGAGAGACGCAGGGGCGATTTGCGTGGTGAACTAAGTGCGATAAATATCTAAAATGCAACGCTTCGCGGGGCGTTTATGTTGATCCAACAGTTGTGCTTTAATTGACTACAAATCGTGGCTCGATCGAGTGCCTTGTGCAGGACACGTGAGCCAACGAGAGCTTTGTGTTAATTGGCACGCGCTGACAAGGATATGCTAATTTTTTATATCTTACTATCAGATGCAACTGTAAGTTGTATGATAAATGAATTGCATTTATGAAGAGAGAGTAATTCTGTGTAGCTCGCTCTTTTCATTAAATACCCAGATATATTTGTATAAAAAAAGGAAAACAAACTTGACAAATAAATAATTAAATTACCTTCCCATACAACACTCAATCAAAATAAAACAATACTACAGTCACAAAATGTTTAACACTAAAGAAAACAAGGAAAAGCGAAATAAATATGAAAAGTCGGCACTATTGGACACTTGATAACACAAAGGCAATAACAAAGGGCGTGTAAAAACGAAATATACAAAATACAATATGCAAAATAAATGCTCAAATAATAAAAAGTGGAACGCGCACAAAAATGGCAACGTAACTCAAGAGCTACTCCAGTGAAAAACAGCGAAAACGAGCGAAAGAACAAAGGAGCAGACGGGGGAATGTCGGCTACAGGCGCAAAGAGACGAAGGGAGGAGAGAACGAGACGGGCGGAGAGGGAGGGTTAAGCAGCGAGTGCGAGTGCGAGCGCGAGAGCCATAACAATACTGTTGGAGAGCGCAAACAAAGTAAATGAAATAAAGCAAAAAAGTACATTTTATAAAAGCAATATTAAAATAAATTGCAAGCACGCAAAGCGGGACATAAAAAAAAATAGTCAAAGATATTGTGCGAATGGAGGCGACAAACTAACTCAGCGGTCAGAGGGAGATGGCCATAGGCAGAGAGCCTGCAGAGCGAGCGGTTAAATGATGAAGCTTTAGTGGACAGAACTAAAATAAATAAGAAGAATATACATGTAAGAATGCGCTCGCTGAGAGTGCTCGACTAGCTGTAAAATACACTCAAAGAAATTGTAAAATGGAATAACAAGGTATTATGTTTAAAATATAATAATATAAGAACAAACTCTTGAGCTTCATTTAACAACAAATTGACGAACTTAAGAATACCCCTAATGTACAATTGTCATTTTTATAGGGTACGCAAACAAAGCAATAAATACATTTTATATCGCAGCTTTTGTAAAGGACCTGAATCGGCAGCAGGATCAGCCCCTGCCTGATCCCGCCCCCTCCCCCGCCCCGCCCCACCCGTCGCTCAACAGCCACATTGACATACAAAAATGCGAAGAAGGATTCTCGGCTTCTGTTATCCTTTGTGCGCTTTGTTGATCGAGTAGTTTTTTGTTTTTATATTATATTATTTGTCCGCAGCGACCTCAAAGGAAATAAATATGTTGAATGCGTATTATTCCCTCTCACTATATACATATACTTATATTTATATGTATATGTATATTTTTTTTGTATATTCTTTTTTTTAGGAAACGCAGCTACAAATAAAGTTTTAATCAAAATGTAGTTGAGTGTTGAAGGGTTGTTCTGCAGCCCTCCGAACAACTGTGTGTGTGAGTGTGTGTGCATTTGTGTGTGAATTGTTTCTGTCAATCAGCAGCTCCTTTTGTTGCCGCTGAAGGATACAACGTGATATTGATTTCGAGTTGCGGCAAACACAATGGCTGCACACAGCAATGCGCGGGCCAAGTGGCAAAGCGGCGGCAGCGACGGCAGCGGCAACAGCGACCAATGAGAAAAGTTTCAAAGATACGATTGCCGCCACTCACACACACACACACACATCCATAACGAGCGAAAGCCAGAAGGAGAGAGCGAGAGAGATAGAGAGGAGGAGGGGAGCATATAAAAGCACATGTGTTCGGTATTGGATTCGAATTCTTCGAGCACGAATTCGATTCAATTGGAAAGCAGGCAGTTAAAAAATCGTTATGTAATTAACAACTTTGTGGGAAGCTTGTGCATATTTTAATTTACTTTGAATAATTTTTCAAGCAACGAAAAACAGTAGGTAAAATCATTCAGCTCATATGAATATTTAATTAACAATTAAATATATCTCACTACATTTATTTAGTTAAATATTTGTTGGATACTAGAAAAGTTAGAAAAAAAGTTTTCGTATCTATAAATATTTTTTTTAGTTTTAATATATATTTCAAAATATACTAATGAACCAACTAAAAATTATTTTTACACTTTTACATACAGTTTTTTAGCTGTAATATTTCATTGTTTTCTTATAAAATACCTAATGGATAACTATGAGTATTCATCTTGGTTAACTGACAATAAAAACTATGCTATTCTTTAAGGTGTTTAATAAGAACTCCTTTGTCTATTAGGCTTCTTATTAGTAAAGAGTTTCTAGAAAAGCTCTTTAACCAGGTTATTATTATTATTTGCATAAATACGCTAATTTTTGCCCCAAGACTTCTATTTTGAACATTAATTCTTGGAGACCCCACCTTAGACAATTTTTACCTGTTTAGCTGGACAATTCATTAAGATCTTCTTCGTTGTTTTGTTGCTCAAAATAATTGTAAGTCTTTGGTTTTTAATAGGTGCTCTATGTAATCAGTGTCCTGTTCGAAAGTCGTTGAAAGTCCTAGTTTAAAAAATGCAACCTTAATTCAATAGGCGAATAAGATTCCAAAAATTCATATTAAATCATATTAAAAAAGTTTAGTTGTATACATAAAAATGCTATTGTTAAAAAATTATATTTCTGTTATGCATTTCAAAATTATTAGCGAAGATTTTTATGTGTAACTTTTTAAATTAAAGCTATTAGAAATTACGAATTTTTTATTATTATTATTATTATTATTTTTATTACTAGAAAATTTTCAATTTAAAAAATGTATTTTTATGCCATTTTAAACTTATATTTCTGGGGATTTTTAAGTTTACAATAATTTTAAAGAATTAATATGTAAGTATATCAGAGTTATATTTAGCAGTATTTTTAAGTAAAAAACTTAGTTATTTTAAGGGCATATATTTTATATATTTATATTAATTAGTGGTAAACACAAACATTTATTTTTAATTTTTTTTTGAGTTTGTTTATTTTATAGCTTGTTTGGTAATACTATATTTAGCATTTTGAAAATATTATAAACTATTTGTTTTTATAACCTACTTAATATTCATAAGTAAATAAAAAAAGTTCATTTTTAAGCACTCTAATTGTTTTTTTGTTACGCACTAAACTCTTTTGTGGTATGCCTAAATGGTAGCAAGCACACACACATAACACACACACACACACACACACACACACACTGTTTACACACACTTTTCTTTATGTCCCTTTGCATAGTTTCATAATTGCAAAAGTGCAATGGCGCAGGACACTCCAGCAGGGATAACAGCGAAACTCTGACCAGTTGGCATTGCAACGCCCTCTATCACACACACACACATGTGTGTGTGTGTGTGTGTGTGTGTGCTTGCCTCGAAGTTCGCCTTGTGTGCGGCATGCGACTTGTAAAATGTTTGCCTCGTCCTGTCGCAGCTGGTGGTTAAACGCTTGTTGGCATTGCACGCCAACGGGTGGTGCTGGAAGCCACTCCCCCCCCCCAGCCCTCCCCCCGCCCCCTTCCCCACCCGTTTCTTGCCTGCTGAAAACTCAATTAAAACGGCATTTAAATAATGCAAATTTTCTTCATTCGCCTTCGGAAAACGTTGCCATGAAATTCTTTGGCAACCAGCTGCGACTTCCCGCAAAGGCATTCGTTAAGACAAAGCTTTGGCCCTCAACCACTTGGAATTGTTAATAATTTGTCAGCACACATTTGCTAACGGGCTGTTTGCCCCTTTCCCCTTGCCCTTTGACCCTGTTGGCTGCCCCTTTGCCGCTTGCCGCATCGAATTGAGACAATGGCATCGATTGAGTTCAGCTCAATCCTTGCAATCCTTGCCAGCTGGCATGTCTGCAATTTACGCACATTTTTATTCAAATTTTTTGTTTAGTGTATGCAACAACAAAAAAAAAAAACAAATAGAAAATATATAAAAATTTGGATGGAATTTTTTTTTTTTTTTTTTTGGTTCGACGCATTTGAAATTGCATTTGTGGCAAAGAGTGTTTATTGGAATACCCTGTAATAGGCAGGGTATTTATGTTTTAGGGTGAGTTTATTTTAATATTTATTTTTATTTATATTTTTTTTAAATTTTTCAGAGTAAGCTTCAGTTTTGCTGCTAAATATATTTTTGGCTTTTTTTTAAATTAAAATAAAAATATTTTAATAATAGTTTTTTACTATTGAAATATTCATATTGAATATGAATATGAAAGAATATAAAAAACATATAAAAAATATAAATAAAATATGATTATTTTTATATATAAAGTATATAATTTAAATAAAATATATAAAAGCAATAATTAAATTTTAGATATAAAAAATATAATTTGGATACATTTAATTTTTTATATTTTCTTAGCCAAAGCTCGCTCTTGTTATACCCCTTAAAAAACTTGCTATAATCAACTCCAAAAAAACGAAGTAAGGAACAAGGACTCGCTGGCAAAGGCTATCAGCAAGGACATTAACGACTTCATATCAAGACGGCAACTATGCCGCAAAGCACATTTGCATATTTATGTATTTCATTCTTTTTTTTTCGGTTATATTCGCATTAGCATTACAGCCAAGGAAGGATAATGCGCGAAAAGGACCCCAAGCCAGAAGCGATTTGGCATTTTTCTAGTCACATTTTGTGCGAGTGTGAGTCTCTATCTGTGTGTGTGTGTGTGTGTTTGCATGCGTGTCCTTAAGAGCCTCGTTAACAAAGTTATTTTGTCTTTTATCACTCGATAATTTGCCATGTGCCGAGCTATACAAATTACATATTTCGCTGCGCCTGACGTCATGTGGCATGCCACCCAGTGTTGCACACACACGTACAAACCATATCGTGTTCTTGTAAGGACGTGCCGGCATCCATGGCGTATGAGCAATTTTAATAGTTTACTTCGTTTCCGTTCCGTTTCTCTTGTTTTTTGGCTTGTCATTCTGTTGCAGCCTTGCCACGCCCCCTTACGCACAATTGAGCTATTGTGGTTGAACTTAATTGAATTACGCTCGTCAAATATCAATTACAACTGCAATTAGAACGCACAGGACAATGGCAACGAGTGTCCTTATTTCGCATTTAATTGAATTACAATTTCCAATAAAAACGAATCGAACAAAATTGGGTGCAGGATGCGTCGCTTAACTGAAATTTTAGACGCCGCACATGCGCAGCTCCCTCTCTCCCTCTCTCCCTCTCTCCCTCTCCCTCTCCCTCTCTCTCTCTCGCAAATCGCTTACAACTTTTTAACACATCGCACAATGGAAGCGAACAATGGTCGAGAGCGGTTTTCATTGTGCGCCACTCGCGTGTTCATTGTACTCGACAAAACTATAATATCCATTCCCATTCCAAATCTCATTCCCACTCTCATTCCCTGTTTTGGAAATGCGCACATAATGCCAACAATTGGCAGTTATATACAATACATACAACTTTACATATATATTCAAGTGATTCGCGTCGTTTTCTTCTTCATTTTTTTTCTTTTTTTTTTTTTGCCATTGTGCGCGCTTTTTAAAAATCCTCTGGCGCAGTCGCAGTCGAAGTCAGCGTCGCAGTCGCAGTCGGCGTCGGCGTCGCAGTCGACAATAGCAGCTTTTGGCTGGCACTTAATTCCAGGAAATTTAGTCTTTAAATGCTGCACATAATTGTACCCTCGAGTTTGTGGCCACTTCTGGCCATTGTCAAGAGACGCCAAAAAACAAAAAAAAAAAATGCTGGCGAACAGGAAAAAGACGTTTTTTTGTTGCCAATCGCAGGAAAAGGATTAACTTGCAGGACAAAAAATGCATTTATAAATATATAAACTAAGTATATAAAATATATTTAAATGCTAAAAAAATGTGCATAATTTATTAGAGAACCTTTATCTAATAGCTGAAAACTCCATTTGGGAGTCTAAAGATCTTCTGCTAATGAATATGTATATGTATATATATAATTATATAAACATATATACTATCAATAATGTTAATTAAATATGTGAAAGTTTATCTGTAGAAAGCATAAAAATCTACTACTAATGACTATGTATATGTATATAAAAATATTTAAAATGTATATTATATTATAGTATAATAAAATGTATAAATAAAGTATAGTAAAAATATTTATATTATATTATAGCATAACAAATATTAAAAAAAAATTATAAAAAATATATATAATCATATTTGATAAATTTAGACATGCAACATATAAAAACATGCTTTTAAATAATTTTATTGTTTCTATAAATTGAGTTTTAACAGCCGCTTAAAGTTTACTGACTAAAGTTGAGTATAAAAATATAATATAAAATAAAATATTTTTATTTGTTGAATGTCTTAATTGAATATTTACAAAAATATATTAATGTTTAATGGGCTAATAAGTTTAATGTAACTTTATCAAAAAACTAAAAATTAAACTCAATTTGAGCTTTAATAAATAATTCTTTCTTTTAAAATATAAGTTCCATTAATAGAAAGATTTATATTTTGCAAAAGTTATAAATTTTGTTTTTTAAAAAATTAAAAAGCATTTATATAAATACTCATACTAAATAAATAATTTTTATATGTTTAAAAAGTAATCGTAGATTCATGTATAATTTAATTCTCTAAGAGATCTATTTAGATAGGTAATCAAAATAGAATCCAGTTCGAGAAAATCAAGTCAAAGCTAAATATCTTAATAAAAGAAGTTAAATTATAAGTTTAGAGCTAAATAAATATATATAAATAAATAATAAATAAAATAAAAATAAATAAAATAAAAATAAATAAATATAAATAAAATTAATGCAATTAGTCTTAGATAATTTTAATAAAAATAAAACAACAACAATAGTAATAACAAATATATAAATAATTAGTGCTTATAATTATAATAAATAAATACTTTATACTCTGCCTATATTTATGTTCATTAATTAATATTAATTATTTTATTATATTATATATTAATAATAATTAATAATATTTTACCAAATTCTTTCTTCTCAAACATTATTGCTTTGCTGCCAAATAATTCCATTCGTAAGAAAATACTATAAAAATGCCATCTTTCACAGCTTTCCCCCGCTTTTCCCCTCCCCCCCTCCATAAAAATGTATTCCAGCACTGTCACAATTTCTATTGATCAAATTTTTTGACAACCCACGTAAAAAAATAAAATATCATTGGATCAATTTTAATTTTCAATGAAATGTCAACACAAAAAACCAATAACCAATGCTCCACTCAGCCACGCCCCCCACCCCTCACTCCGCCCACTTGAGCATAATTCAAAATGCCAGCAAAACATATTCTTCCTGGCCAAAGGACCAAAAAGGGGACAAATTTGTGAACTGTGTGCAAAAGTATTTCAAGCGAAATTTCGCACTTTGACATTGTCTGTGGGTCCTGCAAAGCCCTTTTTGGGGGTTGCGGTTGCCTAGCACAATTACGAGTCCTGTATTGCCAATAAACGTCGCGACACCCCCCGCCCCCCCCCCCCCCCCCCCCCCCCCCCCCCCCCCCTCCCCCCCCCCCCCCCCAAACCCAACCCCCCCCTTTTTTTTTTTTTTTTTTTCTTCCTTCTTCTCTTATCTTTTTTTTTTCTTTTTTGGCAGCTTGGATCTGTGGCAACAACTTGCGTGTCAAAAGGCAAGCTAACAATTTTTGGGGATGAGTGCACTGAGCGAAAAACACAGTACGAAAGGGAAAAATGGGCAAATGAAAAACTCATTTCAAAGAAAATATTTTTCTACTTGAAATAAAGCATGAAAGTAGGTATAAGTTCTTCATTAGAGTTATTTAGATAAGACATATACTCTATATTAAGTCATATACATTATATGTACATACATATGTACACAGTATAAGAGATATATAAATATAAATAAATTTACATACATAAATACAGTGTACATATGCTTATGTTTAATATAAATAAAATAAAATAATTATTTAAAAATATTTTTAAATTAAATTAAATAATTATTAAACAAAGTTATTTTTTATTTTTACAAAGAAAGTTTTTATTATTTACCTATTTTTAATCAAACTTAAAAAGTTTGAAGTAAAATTTTTATATGGATTTAAATATTTTATATGTGTCCAAATTAATTGTTAATTGAAATGTAATATTATTAAATAAAATAAAATAATTATTAAAAAATATTAATAAATAAAATATGAATTAGTGCCATCAAATATTATTATTAAAAGTATAATCTTAAAGTCTTAAATTAAAAATTAGCCTAAACCAAAGCATATGTATTTTTTAAATAAGTCATATATTTTCTATTATGGAACATTCTTGGAATAAATAGGTGGTAGCTTAAACTAACCAGAAAATAAAATAATTATTTGCTTTGTCAACTAAAAAAGAGAATTTATATTTTATAGAATGTAACTTGTTAATTAAATTTAAATACTTAATAGATCTTTTCGCGCAGTGTAGCAAATGCTGACTGTTGACTGGTCTCTAGCGACTCGTGTTTAGTGGGTGGGTGGGCGGTTTGTGGGTGGGTGGTTGGGTGGGTGGTTGGGTGGTTTGGGGCAAATGTCTGTCGCTGACATTCCGCACACCGAAATACGAATTTCATTCGCTGGCCGAACATCAAATTGCGTCACGCAAAGTGTGTAAATAAGTTCATTATGTGTACATCAAATTTGATTGAGTGATTTACTGTGCCACGCCCCCCGCCTCCCCCCACTCCCCCCTCTCTAGGCCAGGTGTGCCAAATTGGTAATTAAAAGTGTTTTAGAAAAAGGTAACAACAAACTAATTCAATTGGGTTTAGAACACGCTCAAACGATTTGGCCAAAATACAAATCAAATCAAATACAAATTCTTAACTCGTCCTTTCCCCGCAAAACGGACACAAAGCGATCCTGGCGCATTGTCTCTGTGTGTGTGTGTGTGTGTGTGCTTATGGACGACTGGCCAGGATAACTGTCTGTTTGGTTTTGGCAAGACAAATGGGGGTGCAAATCGAACACACACACACACACACACTCGCACACACACACACACACACACACACAAACTGACTCGAGCTGTAACGGATGCATTTAATTTATTATTAGAATTATTTATGACAAACATTCGACGGGTTTTTGGGGGGTGATAAAAAAGCCGTTATTGTTAAGTTTATTAGAGATACAGAAAGGGGTTGCGACAGTGGTTGAAAAATAAAATAATACAAATAGAAAAATAAGAATAAAAAAAATAATACAAATAAAAGAAATAAAAAAAATTGAGTCAAACTTTATATTAAAATATAAATCAATTGTTGTCTACTTTACATACGCTTTTGCTCCACTGTGCGCCTAAAGTTTCAAAGTTTGAATGGGGACGCAAGCAAAAAAAAAAAAGGCTAAAACTGGCCGAAAACTGCTCAAAAACAGCCAAAACGCATAATTCATGCATCAGCAACATCCTGGCGGCAAAGGACACTCGAAATAAATTGCCGACTGACCAGCAGCGAGCACAATGGCAACACTAGGATAGTCGCAGCAAGGATAAGGAACGCATAAAAGGATAAAAGGATAACAATTGAGGCGCATGGAAATATATTTTTTGTAACTTGAAATTTGTTTTCAATTTGAAATTGGAAAGTGAAATATGTTTTGGTGACATTAAGCCGTCGCTGGCAGGATTAGACGCAGCCCCAGGAACCCCGGCAAGGACCAAGGACAATGGACAACTAACCGCTTTATGGACGGCACGTGCTCATCATCATCATTTGCCAGCTCGCTATTTTTTTTTTAATAAGTAGCAAATTTTTTAAACATTCGTAAATGTTGTTATCCTTTTGTGTTGCGCAGCGCCGCAGGATATCGGGCTGGCTGGCTTTGGCATATGTCAGCAAATATATGTATATATTGTATTTGGCTGCAAAGGATTAGCGTCGTCACCTTCAATTTCAATTTAAACTTCAGCACCAGCAAGGATCAAAACAGCAAGGACCTAACTTCGGCTACAAAACCTTTGAACGAGACATATTTATGCAAATTTTTCTCATTACATTACATTCTTGTTGTTGTTGTTGGTTGTGTGTCTTGTTTAATTCAAAGTTATTTTCGAAGTGAATTTAATTAAATTAAATATTCAACACACGCTTCAGCGAAGCGATTTTTCCTTTTAGCCACCTTTCGCGCCTGATTTTATTTCTGTTTAATTAATACTTATTTATGCACAAGAAATCTTGCAATTCTTCACGTTTTGTGCCAAAATCCCACGAGTTCTTAATTAATTGCTTCTAAGACGGGATAGACTAAGAATTTGTCAAATTTATCAGAAATACCAAAAAAAAACTTTTCCAATAATTGCGTGGGAAATTTTTGTTCGAGTTTCGCTTTAAGAAGTCTGAAAAATAATTAAATCTGTTGATTTTTTAATGTTCTTTTATGTAGTCTTTTTTTTTAAACTATATAAATTTTAAATATTTTTTATACACTTTTAAGTTGCTTTTTATACTAATATTATTTTTATTGAACCAAAAACAAAAACTTTATATATATCCAAATTATATTTAAATTTGAATATGATAAGAAGAAGTTATTTAACACCCCTAGTAACATAATATAATATTTAATACTTTAAACATCAGACAGAGATTTTTTATTTTTTCACAAAACTATTTTTTTTAACTAAATCAAAACTCTTTAGTTTTAGTCCAGTTCTTAGTTTACATTAAAAAAACGTTATATATATAAAATGTTTTTAAATTTTCACTTGATTATTGACAAATTTATTTAAGTTCATTTTACAGACAAATTCAATTCTTTATTTTTAAAAAGAAAGTTTATATTATTCACCTTTTTTTAGCCTAACTCAAAAGTTTAAAGTAAAATTTTTATATGTATCAAAATATTTTATATGTGTTCAAATTAATTGTTACTAAAAAGGTTTAAAAATATTAATGTTTCAAATAATTTTTCATTAATAGAATCAACTTTTTTTTAGCACCTTATTTAAATATACCATTAAAAAGATTTTTTAATTTCCAAAATGGAACTTTTTTTAAATATAAATTTTAATATGACTTTTAAAATGTTTTTTTACAAACCTACAATTACTTAACTTCACTTTATATATGAAAAATACTTATTTTGAAAAACAAATAAAAAGAGAATAAAAATAAACATTAAAAAAATATCATATTTGTTTAAAAAGAAAAACCTTGACGGAAAAATAAACTAGTTGCCAATGTTGACAATCAAAAATGGTTTCAATCAATGAGTTTTCTTAAACTTGAGCAAGTTTTTAGCTTTTCAGTTTGGAGACCGAAAAAACTTGAGCAAGTGAAAAATCTTGCGTAATTTGCGGTAAAATGTAAAATGCAGTCAGAGCAATTTCCTTTGTAAAATACTTGCGCGGAAAACTTTGGCCTGGGGAAAAACTTGAGGCGGCTGTGAGCCACGATTAGAGCACCTACAAAACAGAAGTGCCAGCAAGAAAACCACAGACAAAGTAAAGGGGGAGAAAGGGGGGGGGGTGGAAGACAGGGGGGGGGGGGGAGCAGCAATAATGTTGCACAAAGAAATTTTGGTTTATTTGGGCTGAAGGCAGATCTTTTTTAAATACAAATTACAAAGCACACAACGCTGAACATAATCAAGCGAGCGTGAAGGGCGGGGGGCGTGGCTGGTAGTCGGCCATTTTGTTTTTCCACAAAGGAAAGCAACAGCAATAACAACTACAACAAAAGCCGACGCCGTGGAGGCAAGTCAAGAGGCGCCAAGAGGAAAAGCCCAAAGAGCCTTCTGTGCGTTTTTAGTGCGAAAATAATTATGTTGAAAAAATACCGCAAAAGGTATTTTAGCACAAAGGTAACACAATGGTGGCTCCTGCTCCTTCAAGGATCTCGAAAATTCGCCTTCTTTTGCGCTGTGTGTGGCATTAAAAAATAGAATTGCAATTTAATTGCAGTTAAATTGCAAAACGATTTGCAAAAAAAAAAAAAAGAAAAGAAAAACTCAGCTAAAGAAAGAAATAAATAAGATAAGTAAACGGGGAAGGACTAAGGACCTTTGACCTGAAGTCCTGGCTGGCTGCTTGTTTCGCAGGCCAAGCGCTCAAGTGGAAAAAAAGGTTCAGCCCAAAATGTATCTAAAGGATACGCATCTGTTTGTGTATGTGTGTGTGTGTGTGTGTGTGTGTGTGTGATTGTGGGAAGATCGAGCAGGTTGCACTCGAAACTCGAGTTTATGTCTATCTCATTATTTGTTTGCCATTGCCGAGTTAACAACGCATGAGAAATGTCCTGGGGCCGCATTTAGTGCATAGACGAATAAACGCAAATAAATAAATAAATAGTTCGAGTGTTTTGATTGCCGCCCCTCGACTAGAAGATACCCTGCTAAGCAGAGGCAACTATGTATGTGTGACTGATGTAAGTGAAATCTCTCATTATATTTAATCTTATTTAGCAAAAAGTCTTTTACTTTATCAACTCTTAAGTAAGCAATTAAAAATTGTATCGATACAAAATAGCAGGGGTATTCCTCTTTAAAAATGTTGCTTTCTGATAAAAGTGGGCAAAATATTTTGAAAGTGAAAAATGCAACATCTATGAATGATAAATAAAAAAATAAAAATAAAAACAAAAACAGAGGATGAATAAATTGGAACAAAATCCATATTCTAAAAATCATTAAAAAATAAAAAAGTATAAATCATTTATAAATTAAATTACATATAATGCAAATAAAATAAATAAAATAAAAATGTAATAAAAGCTATTTATAATTAAAATTAATTAATTTTAATAATAAATGAAATAAAATATTAAATGCTATTTATAATTTCAATTAAATAAAATAATAAAAGCTATTTATATATTATTTTAAGTTCAATAAAAAATTATTAAATTATTACAAACAATATAATATAATAAATTAAGTTAAAATATATAAGATATTTATAATTAAAATAAAAAACATGGAATACAAAATATATAAAATATTTTCCAATATAATAAACAGAAAAATGGGGTCGATTTTAAAAAAAAAATTATTAATAAATCTATATATGTATTTATCTATCACATCTGTGGTATCTTATTGAATATCCATGGGAATCAAACGTATCAAACAAAACCAATTTAAATTACAATTTAAATAATTTTATAGAATGATTAAAAAGTATTTCTATATTTTAGATTTAGTTCAAAAATATCTATATGAATGGAGACAAAAACCATAAAAAATTAAGGACATATAAATAGATATATTTAATAAGAATTATTCTATATTAATGAATATATTTTAAATTTGAAGTCCCTGCAAACAAATTAATTGCTGAATAAAAACAAAAACAAAAATATATATTTTAATAATTATAGTTTTCATCAAACCAAACAAAACCAATATGCCAGCTCCTTTTTTTATACAGGGTATGCGTTATTATAGAAATGATAAATGCATATCAAAATCAAAATGGAAATGATAAAACGCATGCGAGACAATTTGAAGATTGCCTCCAGACAAAAAAAAGAACAGACCACGCTCAAGTGCCCAACAACATTGTTAAGTGTTGTTGTTGGCCCGCAATTGTTGGCCGATAAGTATCTATTAGCGTTGAGTGGGCTAATTGCAGCAGCGAATAGTACAGCTATAAAATGCAGCTTTAATCTTAACCCCTTTCTCTTGTGTGTGCGTGTGTGTGTGTGTGTGTGTGTGTGTGTGTGTGTGTGTGTTGGCAGCAGCTGCTTTTGGGCCCTAAGGCAGGATTTTGGTTTGCCCGTATCACCTTGGTTATTTAATTTGGTTATTGTATTCATTGACACAAAAGCCAGGCCCGCTGTGCGAGCTACGTGGAATACATATATATGTATATGTATATGTATATGTATATATATAATATATATATCCAATCTGGTGCGCTGCCAACTGCCAGAGACTAGAAACAATGATCCCCAAGCACATTTCGTGCTTAGCCAAAGCCAAAGCCAAAGCCAGCAATATGTTTTAGACGAGTTTATGAATAAAATTACGCAAGGGAAGCGGATCAGGCAGAATGTGGGTGGGTGGGTGGTGGAGTGGTTTGTGTGGTGCAGAGGTCGCGGCACATATCAACGCCAACGAAGGATAATAAGCGTATCCACTTAGCGGTTGCCAGGAGAGAGTGCCAAACACGCGGTCAAATGCAAGCGAACAATGGAACTAGGTGTGTGTGTGAGTGTGTGTGTGTTTTTGCTGGTTGTGCGCCAAAAATCCTTTGGCTGTAATCAAGCGTAAAATAGTACAATGAATATATCTACAATATATTTATAACAATGGCCAAAAACGGGCAGCGAACTGAATTCGCGGCATGGGAAAGCTGCCGATTGTCAGTTGGCAAACAAAAGGATTTTGCCAGCGCACGCAGGTTAATGAGTTCCACAAATAATGGAACGCGAGAGAGAGAGAGAGAGAGAGAGAGAGGGAAGTAGTATGTGTGAGGTGTGCCTTGTCTTGTATGTGGTTGGGTTATTGGGCAATTGGGCGGTTGGGTGGTTGGGTGGGTGGTTCAGTGGTTGTGTGTTTGGTTGCCACACGTACATGCAAAACAGATAAAAGTAACAAGAAGCAGGACAGGAGACAACAGGCATGCAGAGCATGTGAGTGAACTGTGCACAGCGAGGGCGGTTTAAGAAGTTCTTTGGTTGTTAAGAAACCAATACAAATAGTAATATTAATGCTAATACTTATATAAATAGTAATACTAATACTTATACTAATTCTAATAGTAATACTTATACTAATAAAAATACTACTACTTATACTAAGACTGATACTAAAACTGATAATAATACTAAGACTAAGACTAATAATAATACTCGTACTAATACTAATACTTAAACTAATATTAATACTAATACTTATACTTTTATTTTAATAATACTAATACTTATATTAATACAAATACTAAAAATAATACTAATAAAAATACCAATACTAATAAAAATACAAATTCTTATATTTATACTGATATTTACACTTATAAAAATATTTAAGTTAGCTCTTTAATTTCATTTCAAGCTAGCTTTATATAAATAAATAAATTATCTGTATTAAATAAAAAAGAAATCATTAATCATTTTTTATAAAACGCGAATAAGAATATTATAGAACAATTTTGAAAAGTATATTAAACATAAATTAATTAATTATTTAATCTAACTAAAAATTAAATATATCTAAAAAAAATTGTACGAAATTTTGGTATAAAAGTTACAATATTTTTATTTAATAATTATATTAATGCAACATTTTTGATGCAAAATGAGAAGTATATATTTAATTCAATTTAATTAAAATTAAATCAAAAAACTAAAATTTAAACTTATAAAACTCTTTTAAAAACGTTAAGAAAATGCCGCAGAAAAGCTAACTTTAAGATTTATTTTCTTATGCAATCATTTTGATAAATACTGACAAATAATTATATAAATAAAATATGTCTAAAGATTTCGCTTTTCACATTTCACTTATCTACAACTTTTACTGTATTTAATTATAACTTAACGTTACTATTTGCCTGCCCAAACTTTAGTTACCACCCTCGCGTCGCTAAAATGTCAATAAGTTGCAGACAGCTTTTAGCTATCTCGCTCAGCGACACGCCCCAAACATTTGCCTCCCCCTCACACACCCGCAAGTTAAGTCTTGTGTCTCTGTGCAGTTGACATTGCGCATACGCCGTGTGTGCAGCAGCAATTGTTGCCTTTGTCTTGGCAAAGATCAAGAGATAAGCAGCCAACTAAATGGTTAGATTAGTTGTGTGTGTAAATGTGTGTGTGTGTGTGAGTGTAATTTAAAGCAAGGCTTTAGCTTTGATCTGCTGGAGGAGCGGAAAGAGACCCGCTTGACCTTACGCTAATTGCCCGGCGCTAATGAGCTGACGATTTGCCAACTGCCATTTGCGGCAACTGAGCGCAATTAATTAACGGCCACATTCTGCTTGCCAAATGAGAATAGAAAAAATTATATAAAATGTAGGCACTTCACTGGAGAAAGGGGAAAGGAGTGGGAGGGAGAGGAAGGAGAACGGGCGCAGTTGGCTAAAGAAATGCAGCTTAATGCTAAATTAATTCCAATTACCACATTGCCCAGCTGGCCGCGTCCTGGGCAGCAGTCGACAAGTGGACACTCAACTCAACTCAACTCGGGCCAGGCTAAGCCCACAGACGTTTATTAATTTAGCCACGCTAATGCGCGGACTGTGGTCAACAAAAGCCGCCGCACGCGCAACAAACCACCGCCCAACCCACCGCCCAACCCACCGCCCAAACCACCACAACTGCCCCGCCCCCCGCCCCTGCCCCTTTCCTCTTTTGTGCCCATGTTTTAATGTGTATTATTTGATATACTCATTTAGTTCTTTATTTTTATTTTTCATTTTCATTTTTCTTTTCCATTTGATTTTTTTATATTCTTTTTTTCCTGTATTTTGTTGATTATGTCCAGCCCGCAGTTATTTGGCTTTGTGGTCTGTTCGAAAGTTGCGCTAATTAATAATTAATTAAGCTTACAAATTGCCATGCCCACAATACGATATCAAGTCGAGTGCAAAAGTAAGCATACCCTACCCGGGAGTGGGGGCAAAAGTAGGAGGTATCTTTTAAACTGTGTCTGGGGTGGAGCAAATAAAGAAGAAGAAGCTATTAAAAAAACTGAAATTTAAGTAGACTAAACTTTCTTATGATATTGGCATGGATACATATTTTATTTGAGGTCTCTGGCTTTGTTTAAATCTGAGAAATTTCTTTTGAAAATTAATTTATATAATTTTTGTATTCATTTTCATTTTTGCGAGTATAAAAAATGTTGTTGTATAAATAACGAGAATACGATTTTTAAAACTCAATCTAGTTTTAATATTTATGCTTATGATAATTTTAACTGAGATAAATATTTATAATCTAGTTTTCAATTTGATTTTTGCGATAAATATGATCTAATTTTTGATTTTATTTATTTAATAAATATGATCTAGTTTTGTAATGAAATCTGTGTTAAATATAATTTGGTATTTGATTTGTTTTATTTGACAATCATCTCTTATACGCATTAAGATTCAATTATTTACAGAATCAAAGAAGAAGTATGCCATTAAACAATAATTTGATTAAAGAGAACGGTTTTAACAAACAAACTGGGAGAAACCTTACCAAAAAAGATGTTAGCGAAAATAAGTTTGCAATATTTTCTTTTCAGATTTAAAAAGTTATGTATTCATTAAATGCAATAAGCTCTTAAAGTTATCAATAAAATATAAAAAAAAACAAATGGTGGTAGATCGATTTAAATTAACTTAAAAGGATTAAAGAGAAGTTCAAAATAAATGTTGTATATACATACATATATACATACAAGCAGACCAAAGTTCTGGCTTTAGATAAGTTTGTTTGAACTCTGGTCTTATAAAGAAAAGGCAAAAAATTAGAATAAAATAATTATTATGAAAACAAATGATTATAAAGGTTATATCAATAAATATAAAATGAAAAGAAAATCTATACACTAGTCTGAGATTCGAACCCAAATACTAGTTAATTTATTTTACAGATACTTTTACAGTTACAGTTATAATATATATTTTTTTATAATGAAAAGAAATATATACTTTATATATATTCTATACAGCATATTATGTTGAAACCTTATAAGCAACCTTGTTATAGCCCTTCGACAAATTTATAATAGCTATGAGCAGAGGTATGCATTAAAAAAAGAAGAAAAAGAAAATGCAGCAACTTTTGGAAAGTATTCCAATTTTCTGGCATTTTTGCTGCACTTCTTTTGCTGCCAGTTGAAGAAGTTTCTCAGCCAACTTTGCCGGGAGCAAAACTTTTGGCACAATGTGTCCACGCCCACTTAAGTGGGAGTGGGAGTGCGAGTGTGTGTGTTGGGGGGGGGCTGTGTGAAAAGTTTTTACTGTCGCATTTGTTGCCGGCGCAACTTGGCGCACTAAAATGCAGAAACACGCGCCGCTGCACACAAACATGGCCGAGTGGAGCCATCCCGGGCAGGTCCTTGCAAAAGATTTCCCGCTGCTTTAAACAAAAAAAAAAAAAAAAAAAAATAAAAAAACAAAAAAAAAAAATATAAAGGCACGTGTGCCGTTAACCGCACCACCCACAAGCAGCAGCATTCAGCACTTGGCGCTATTCAAAAATAGAGCTGACCTTTCCTGACCAACAACATGTGCTGCAAAATTCAAGTGGAAGCCGCAAATTGTAAATTTTGTATACAGTAAACTGTATAAAAACAGAGAGTAAAAACTGAAAAAGCGCAAAAATGTTTTTTTCATATATTTAATTGGTGTGCGGCATGTGCGTGTGGGTGTGCATGTGTGTGTGTGTGTGTATGTGTTTGGTTGTGTTTTATTTAAGTCGAAAAGTGGTTTTTATGCAGCCGCTGGAAACCCAATTGAGTTTCAAAGTTGCAATTAGACGCAGCTTCAATGGGCGACCGCAACTGACCCATGAGGGGGCGTGCCGGCTCCACAAACACAATAGAAACAGTTGAGACTGCGTCCCCCTCACTCACACGCTCCCCGCTACTCCCACTCTCTAACTCTCTCTCCCTTTCGCTCTCGTCAGTAACAATGCGCATCAAAAGAAACAACTTGCAGACCATTTAACTCCAAAGCGAACATTTTATGGCGCAATCAAATGCAAAGTGAGTGCAAATTAGAAAAGGCGGAGTGGGAGAGAGCCAAAGGGAGTGTAATGCAGAGAAAGAGGGAGTGAGAGGGAGGCGAACAGATGATATAGGCAAAAAAAAAAGTGAGCAGGAAGAGATGATTGAAAAAGTGTTTATTTAATTAAGTATGAT
This sequence comes from Drosophila lacertosa, assembly GCA_004143845.1. Taxonomy (NCBI): domain Eukaryota; kingdom Metazoa; phylum Arthropoda; class Insecta; order Diptera; family Drosophilidae; genus Drosophila; species Drosophila lacertosa. The sequence goes on from SCDZ01000060.1 coordinate 37,242, forward strand.
GGGAGCAAGCAGGGAGGGAGAGAGAAAGTAAGACAGCGGAAGGGTTAATGGGAAGCAGCAAGAGAGATAGAGAAAAAGATAAGCATGTAATAAGTGTGCAAGGTAATGAAAACAAAAGCGTCGTTTATTGTTAAGAAAGAGAAAAAGAGAGAGAGATAAGAGAAATGTAAAAAGCAAACATCATGTAAATTAAAGAAGAGATCAGAATGGAAAAAAGTGAGATCGAAATCAACTGAACAAAAAAGCGACGGGTTCAAATTCAAGGCTACCGAAAGGATATTTTTCTGTCCTGGCCCAAAAGGTTTTCTATCTACGGCTTTTTGGTTAATAGCTTAAAACTATATTCCACTACTATTACTACTGTTTATAATAATGATTATAAATATACTACAAGGACTTTATCTTTGTTTTACTTAATTTATAAGCAGATTCTTAGCCATACATATTTATTATTATTTTATTTAACAAGTTTTGAATTTCTTACTCAAAACCTCATAAACATGCAAGAGTGGATATAATTTTAATTGTTTAATATAAATTTCATGAACCATTAAGCAATCAACTAACAGCTGAAATCTTAAGGATCCCTTTTTAGGCACTATTTAATTTTTATTTTTATTTTTAAAAAAATTCCCACTGCATCAGCTGCTTTTTTAGTTCCTTCTAAACAATGTCAAAAGCCAAAAAACAAACAATTCCTTACAAAAACAAGCGGCATCGAAAGAGAGAAAAAAAAACTAAACCAAGGCAAAAGCGACAAAAACCCAGCAAAAGCCCAAATGCAAATGCAAAAAAACCCAAATTGAATTCACTTTTTTATTTTGGCTTTGACTATTAAGGGGGGGGGGTTTCCCTTTGGAGCCCGCTCTCTACCAAAAGTGTCAAGTGTTTATCGATGGGAAGCAGGCGCTCAATGGAGAAATGACGATGACGATGATGTTGATGATGTTGATGATGTTGATGATGTTGACTTCTTTGCACGACATTTAATTGAGAAATAATTGAATAGGTCGTGTGAAGTGTTTGTTTGGCGCTGGGTTTGGTTTAAGCCCGAGTCGGGGACTCAATGAAATTAGCTTTGTCAAACGCGGCTGACACATGCACGGATTGCGGCTGAATGGCGCGGAAAAATCTATTGCAGCGTGAAAACGACACAGCGAATTCTTCTTAATGAAGTAGTCACAGGCGAACCCAAACGGAAAACTCACCTATGCACCTATGTGCAACCACCTTCAACCTGCCACGCCCCCTCCTTTTTTTTTTTGATTTGTCGCACTGTCAAAGACTAACTGAAGTCAGCTTCGATACGCAAAAGGCAAATGCGTTGGCACTTGGCCTAAACCACGAATTGCGCAATCAGCCGCAAGCTTATAATTGCAGTTGCAATTTAGACGACGCATTGTAAACGAAGAAGAAGAAGAAGGAGGAAGAAGGAGGAAGAAGGAGGAAGAAGGAGGAAGAAGGAGGAAGAAGAAGGAAGAAGGAAGGAATGTTGGGAGCATGTCCTGGGCCAAGTGCAATGTGTGAGTTTTAGCCAGACATTAAATATTGTCTGTTATATTTATTAATAGCGCTAAGAGTCAATAAAGTTAATTGGCAGATTAAGATTAAGAATACAGATACATATGCATATATATTAACAACAATAAAATACCATAAATTAATAAGCTTTTGACGCTTAAAGTACAAAAAAAAACAATCTTCAATTGAAAAGTTTCTATGTGTACCTATTAATATGAGCATGTGTGTATATGGGCAATTAAATCGCAAATACAGTAAGAAAATACTGCATTCAAATTTACATTTATTTATGACTATAATTCAGAATAATTAAATGATCTAAAAAGTTCCTAAAAATAAATATTTTTACTATATTTAATACTATTTCTTAATATTTGCTAATATTTGCTAAGAGTACAATAATAATATAAAATAGTAAAATAGCGAAATTTAATTTGTCGCTAATATGACTATTTTATATTATTATTGTACTCTATGCAGAGTATTATCTAGTACATTACACCCGATTTAACTATTGAAAATAATTTTTATTTAATTAAAGTACATTCTTTATGCTCTAAAACATTTGAAAATGGCTAAAAAGGAAAAAGTTATTTTGTATAAATGTTTGCAACAGGCAGAAGAAAACATTTTCGATTGATTTATATATAAATATAAAGCAATAGAAAAGCAGACTTAATTTAGACATATCCGACTATCTGATTCCCTTTTTGTGGCAAACTAAAAAAATTAAAAGTTTTTAACTTTAACTTAAACTATAATTGATTCTATTTGATAAACAAAACAAGTTCCTCAGTTTGTTCTCGCTATTTTCTCCCCTTTCATAAACATTGATAAAAATTATTACTTATGATTGGAATTGTGTTTTACTATTCAAGAGGATATCTCAGAGACTATAAATTAGCATTTTTAGTAAATTCTCATGGATATTTATTTTCTACGCATATTTAAAAAAATCACATTTTGAGAACAATATCAACTTGCCAACATATTAAAAAAATAAAGTATTAAAAAAGAAAACTTTTGCTACTTAAGTCTTCATTTGTGCATAGATTCGAATGCTTTATATAAGCTGAAAAATTTTTTACAAAAAAAAAATAAGCTTTTACATAGAAATTAATATAGAATTAATAAAGTATGGCATATTTTTAATTTATATGATTTTGTATATGTGGAAATTAAGCGCTTAAAATGAGTCTAAGAGCTAAACTTAGGGTATCTTCTAGTTGAGCACTTTCTACTACCTATCATGTTTTTATTCATGCACTTTTCTATTTACATAAATTTAATTAAATACCAAACAAAAAATATGTATGTTTTTAATAAGCTCAATTTTGCATTCCTAAAGTAAAAGTGAAATTTTTAAGAAATATATATATGTATATATATATATATATAAATTTATAGTTATAAGTAGAACACTTGGCAATGAAAACGAAGCTAATTAGTTGAGGTTGAAAAACAAAAACACAGTCAATAAACTTGGTACGCGACTCGCTGCAGTTGCCATTAAATAACAACAAATAAATGAAATTAAGTAAAGCAAAAAAAAAAAACAAAAAACAGAAGCAAAAATAAAAATAAAAATAAAAATAAATAAATAGCCTGGGCCTAGCCACATTACGTGTGACGGCCGGCAATTAGAATTGTGTCGGAGAGTTCCACGAATTCTGGGCTAATGTCAAACTGGTTTTAAGCCGCAGCTGGAACAGTTTATATAAAGGCTTCCAGCTGCCCAGCGTCGAGCAGTGGCCTAAAATGAGTCGCTTGGAGCAGCGACTTTTGTGGAGCTGTTGCTGCTGCCTGCTGCTGGGAAACTGGCCAAAAGAGGCCGCAGCTGAGCCGCCCGCCTGGCAGCCGCCCACAGCGGAGCAAGTGCGTCAGAGCTTGGACGACTGCCGGCACGTGCCCGAGCCCGGCCAGCTGCGCTGCGTGATGCGGCAGCTGGGCGTGTGGACAGACGAGGGCGGCTTTCAGGCCAAGCGCATCGCCAGGATATTCAGTGAACGCGGCCAGACGGAGGAGCTGCTGCTGGTCATCGAGTACTGCAACAGCAAGGAATGGCGCCCGGAGCAGCCGGCACATTGGGCCAACGAGGCGTACAGCTGCGCCACGGCGGGCACCTTGGGAACATGGGTGGCCGAGTTTATGGAGCAGATCAAATAAAAGGCGTTTAGTCGAACTTGTTGTTGTGTTTATTGGGTGCATGTGTGTGTGTGTGTGTGTTTAGGCGTGGACGCTGTGCTGCACCAGCTGCAGGTTGGAGCGCATGAAGCACATGCCGCCACGATAGGCCCAGCTGCAGGCGTCGCTACCCTGGGAATTGTTGTCCGCACAGCTGGCGATCTTCTGGTGCGTCTCGTCCGCATGATCAACGTGAGCGCCGCCGGCGAGCTGCTCGTGAATCTTGTGCACATCGAAGCCGTGCGTCGCATCGAAGAAACCGAACTGCTCGAACACACACTTCAGATAGCAGCGACTCTTCTCCACGTCCGAGAATTGCCATTTGACGTACTGGGCGACCTCGTCGGCGCTGGCGTGCACCTGTTCGGCGCACAGTTGACGGTACTTGACCAGATCCGCATGGGTCTTGACCACATAGGCGCTGTCGTGATGATGATGCTCGTGTTCGTGTTCGTGTTCGTGATGATCGTGATCGGCCAAAGCCAGCGTCAGACTGAGCAAGAGTATGAAAAGTTTCATAATTGCGGAATGTGCTCTGATTGGGATTGCAACTGCAATTTTCGCTGCGCTTGCATTTGTATTTATAGCCAATTGGACAGAACATCTGATAGGACGATCACCTTCTAAGGTCGCCGAAATGTGATTGAGTGGCTGGCTTATCAATGGGCTAAAGGTGCCCAAGGCACTTGATAAAGACACAAACAAAGCTTAGCAAAAATTGAGAATGCAAATTTCGTTGTTGTGTTGTCAAAACCAGTATTTTTTTCTATTCTAGTTAGATTTCTGCTGATAAGATTCAAATTAAACTGCTGCGCCATCTGTTAGTTTGCTATAGCGCCATCTAGCGACAAACTAGTGTGCATTGTGCGTGGTAATGCCGCAAGGCTGCCAGCTTTGGTCAGTGTGCAAAATATATATTACTCTTGCATTACGTTAGAAATTTAAATGTGCTCTGTTAAGCTATTATTATATATATTCATTGGTTTCATTTCATTTGTTCATTTAAGTAGCATAGTTTACTTTGAAATCAAACTATTTATTCGGTAAGCCCTTTAAATGTTTTTTATATTTATTGTTTTTCTTTTGAAAAGAAATTTCTAGCTGAATTCCATTGCTATTAAGTTAACAGCCTAAAGCCCTTGCTTATGTTAGGCTTATGCAGAAGTTCACAATAAGTTCAATCCAATAATGTTATCAGAAATTGGAATTTAAGTTGTTATATTTTAATTTTCCAAGTGTTTTTCTATGTTTTAATGTGCATTTAAGAGCAAATACGCGTTTCACATTAAAGTGTATCAGAATTTTTGCTTTTGTTTTACAAGTTAAAGTCTTGAAATCCTTTTTAAACATATCCTTCTTTCACTGTAGAAAGTTCTGTTAACATTTGAAGTTATTTAATTTTAACAGTATGTATTATTCACTTCGAGCAGCTTCTTCTTACGCTGTAGAAAGCTCTGCGGGCATAATTCATAGCATTTATTTGATTGGTCGCGAGCTCATGATAACACACACCTGGCACAACAACAACAGCAACAACAACTGCATCTAATAAACTGTTAGCTGCCAGATCAGGCTGCCACGAAAAGTTCAAAGACTCATTATGCCAATCAAACGGACGGCAAACGTAAAAAGGGAAAGCGAAAGTTCATGCAATAAAGAAAACGCAACAGGAGGCAAAGCAGCAACAACAACAACAGCTAAAACAACTGCAAACACACAACTAACAACAACAAATTAAAAGCAACAAGAAATCTACAAATTGTTGATTGACCCCAAGAGCTGTCGGCATCTCCAGTCGCCTCTATCTGTGTGTGTGTGTGTGCGAGTGTGCGAGTGTGTGTGTGTGTGTGTGTGTGTGTGTGGGTGGTTTATGCGCGCAGCTGACAGACCGACACTTATCACCTTTGCCAGTGAACGTGACTACAAGAATAGCAACAACAAAATATAACAAGACTAGCTAATACCCTAAAATCACAACTTAAAAAATAATTATATTTACTTGAACAACAAATAGACACAATGCAATGCTTGACTAAGAGATACCCTGTACCCTTTTTTATTTTCCATTTAAAAAGGCAATTTACAGCTTCTTTTACCAATGCGTACAGGGTATAATAATATAGATCAAAAGAGCCAAAATAGACGCAACTGTAACAAACTTTGCCTAAAACCTAATATACCCCATTACAATCACTCACAATTACAGGGTATATTAATCATGCCAACAAGAAGTGGGGGCAATTTAATAGCTGTTTTGCTACAAAGTGTGCGGCGTGTGGTAACTAGTAAACAACAACAAAAACAACAACAAAAACAACAACAATAAGCAGTTCTTAGCTTATTGTTATGATGAAAGTGAAACTATTGTTGTTAAAAGCTCATTTGTTATGGACTAGAATAGAAGGCGTGACTTGTTTTGAGCGCCGATCAATTGGCCGTGTTCAGGTCCAATCTCTCACTCATTATTCTAGACTTTCGCTCTGTTAACTGCATCCAATTGATTGCGCTGCCAAAGCAATTAAATCTGAGCTAATGAAAATGCAACAAAAGGTAGCAGGGAACGATGTTAAGTGAGAGCACAACGAAGTGTGAATACCCTAGAAAGTGAAAGAGGTAAGTAAGAGGGAAATATATGCTAGAAGGAAGTTTGTGGAAAATCTTACAATAAATGTTGGGCAGTGTTTTAGAATTCTATTAGTAAAATAAATAAATATAATAATAATCAATCTGACAAATAAATCTGATACTCTTTCAAATCTAGCTACGGCTAGAATCTCTAATAATATTCACATTAAATGCATACGAATTCCAATATGAAAACCTAATTTACACAAATATAATCTGTTTAATTGAACAATATAAATTTATGGCCTAAGCGCATTTTATGTTATATAATACTGTTAAACTATTATGAGTAATATAACTAAATATGTAATCTAAGAATTGGGTCACAAAAACAACATAAAGAAAATTAGAAGAAAAGTACAGAAAATATAAAATCTTATGCCAATCTAACAGTAAACAAGCTTCTTTATGTGATTCTAAAGTAAAAGAAAATGTCTTTCTTTACGATACTTTGATTAAGGATGCGTCCTGCTGTGCGTGGCAAACGGGCTAAGTGAAGTGCAATAACCCAAGCTGTGTGCTGTTAACTAGGCCAATTGCAAGAAGTTCCTGCATAAAGAGCCATAAAGCTCCGCTTGCCACTGCCACTGCCAGCGGCAGCAGCAGCAGCGACGGCGACGGCGACGGCGACCGAGCAACGTTTGTGGCAGAGCTGAAGGTATAAAAGGTAGGAGACCGCCCAGTGCTCGCTCAAAATCCAATAAGAAAAACGCGCGTGCGCAGCCGCCCGTCCGTCAGTTGAACGCCAGCAGCCTCCGCGCCAACTCGTGATCCCATGCTAAGGCTAAAAAAGAGTGCCAGAGAGTGCCCCGTTATAGCCAAGTTGCAGTCAGTTGGTTTTTTGCATATGAAATAAACACACAGCATATATATGCATATATATATTTCAATATAATTTATAGCAACTTGTTTTTCAAAGTCATTACGTGTCGTGCTCAACAAATTGTGCATTTTTAAAAGTATGCACAAATAAAACAAAAATAATATAAATAAAAGTAAACAAAACTAAAAGAAAGAAAAAAACCCCATCGAGTGCAGCTGACGATTTATGTGTTAAATTCGTTGGACATTTTCTTGAGCTTCCTTCCCAGAGAACTCAACGTGCATACCAAAAAGGCCAAAAGACAACAACAAAAGCTGGCAACAATGCACACGCTAAATAAGGTAAATGCGGACTGTTTTTTTTTTATGGATTATGCGTATTCCTATTTGATATAGTTCCGACGCCATCCACAGTTTATTTTTTTTTTGGCAGCCACTTTCACTTTTTGTTTTTGTTTTGGTGCCAGGTTTAAGGTTGCATTATTTGATTGCCTTTGAACTGGTCTGATCTTAACTCTCTTAGCCATGACTCTGAGTGGGCCAGCTGCCGCAGCTGACTCAGCGTCTAACATGCAAAACTGGCAATGCAAGCTAGGCAAAAAAAAAAAAAAACAACTACCAATAAAACTGCGCGAATGGGAGCGAATGGGCCAAGTTAACCAGCCACAAAGTGAAATATCATTTCTGAGTAACCAGAAGAACAAAACTAACTGCCAACTTTTAGACTACTTGCGATTATTATGAGTTATACTTTAACCCAAACTCAAGTAAAACAACAGATTAAAAAAATTGAATATAAAAAGCTAAAAATATAATTGGACTGTCAAGTAATAGATTTAGTAGAAAAAGAAATAGGAAAATAATTTAATATGACTAACTAGCGAATTAGAATTATTTATATATATAAAAAACAAATTAAAATAACTATTATATAAAAGATACTTAATTAGTTGCTCAGTATGAGATACTTAAACATGAGATACTTCTAAATAGTTTATTAGGTTTAAACAAATATACATATTGATTTATATATTTATTATAAATTAAAAACTAAATACCTAGTACTATATATGCTCTTTAAGACAAATTAATTAATTTTTGGGCATAGGTATTTATTTATAATAAATAATATAGTATATATAAATATCTTTGACTATCTATAGATACCATATTTATTTACCTTTAAATATATGGGATCTTTTTTAATAGTTTAATATATTTGGGGCTTATTAGTTTTTATTTCTTTACTTTATAATGACAAAGGCTTTGGCTAAACTTAAATATAAAACTAAAAAAAAAATGGTATAAAAGGGATATGCCTGTAGTATCTAAGATTCTCTTTTAGAATCCCAAAGTAGCAAGTAATAATAATTATAATTAAATAATAAAAAAATAAAAAACACAGCTGCCAAATAAATAACAAAATTTCTTATTTTCTAAAACGCCCAAAAATTAAAGAAAGCTTAATAAAATAAACATAATATTTGACTGTGGGAATTAACATATTTTATTTGAATACGTAAGCGATTCTAATGTTTTAATTGAATAATCTATTTTACAACCTCCCATAAAACTTGGCAGACAGCGTGTCCAAAGCAGACAAAGACTCTTAAAAATTCATTCAAAACAGGTTCAGAGCAAACTTTAGACAAGATTAATGTTCTACAGTTGATCAAAGCAATTAAAGCTATAAAAAATGTTATATATATCAACATATTTAAAACTTTGGCGAGAAAGAAAATTTGAATAGACGTTGCAATCTTATCATAGGGGATTTTTCTTTAGCTCAACAAATAAACTGATTAAAATAATGACATTTAATTATCCACCCAAACTGCTATACAATTCACAAATAATTATATAAAAAATAAGTACCCTAGCACATTTTTGCAACAATCAACTTTAGTTTATACCCTGTAATATTTAATTTTATAATTCATGCAGAAAAAATAAAAGCAGCCCCATTTCAACAGACTTGTCAAAGCAATCGCTTAGTTCAGAGTTTGCCTCTTAGGAAAAAGTTCAATAAAAAAGAGTCAAAGATCAAAATCATAGATCAGCATAGTTCAACATCATCATTATCATCATAAAAAAAAAAAAAGAGTTTCGCAGCAGTTTTCCAATGCTGAATGCTGGGCACACCCACATTGTAAAAAAGCCGATAATCGGCTATGTGAACTTAGGCTTTTGAGCCCCAATAAAAAAAAAGAAACAACAACAACATAGCCAGGGCCAAGAGCGTGATCTTCAAAGGCGAACCGCAGTATCTTATGGATCAGCAAAGCGCTCATCGTTGTTTGTTAAAACAAGCTAAAAAACTCGTAGTTTTTGGCACTTAACATGGCCCAATTTCAAACATTGAAGTGCACTTACTTACCACATGATGATCATGATGATCATGATGATCAGTTCATGATCGGCACGAGCTGTGTGCAATTGTTGATTCAATTTCAAACAATTCGATTCAGTTCACACAAACACACACAAACACACACAAAAGCCAAAAGGAAAAGCGTTGAAAATCGTTCTCTGATCTTTCAATTGCTACGTTTTGAAAGCGCATTCAAACACACACAAACACACACACACACACACACACACACACACAGATAGAGATAAACATCCAGTTTGGTGCGTGGGTGGAGAATGTTTTCATTTCATTTTATTTAACTTGGCCAAAGGAAAGTCAAAGTGAAATGCATGGAAAGCAAAGCCAATTACCAGCTCGAACTTCAAATGGTGTTGGCCCAGCATAAATGTCGCTGGGTAATCTGAGCCAATTGCAAAGATCAAGATCGCTCTGAAACTCGGTCACAGTGCAGTCTCTTCTGTGTGTGTGTGTATATATATATATATATATATTTGTTTGTTTCTATTCCGTCACTTACAGCTTCATGGGCTGGCGCATTTCCATGCCAAGTGGTCAACTTGTTTAACCGGACCTATGACAAAGCTGCCTAAGGAAAGGCTCAACAAAAATTCCAACGCCGTCCGGTTTGATCGGCTTCCATAGTAATCCAATTAAAGGAACAATCTACGTTTCAATTCAAAACTAATGAACTGTAGTTAATTCATAACAATGGCTAACACATATGTCTGTCGATTGTTTTTGTTATTGTTGTTGTTGTTTTTGTTGGTACTCAGAGCACGTTTTGCAATGCAATACGCTGGCTTTAGAGATCGAAGCGAATCGATCTCTCAATCGAACTCCATTTGGCATTTGAAAGTCACAAAAAAAAACGTTGAGCTTGTGGTCTTCTATTCCTTCCTTGTCCGTAGTTCCCGACTTCCGTCTAAAGATCACAGTGTAAACAATTCGTTGATTGATGATCGTTATGGCAATCAATTAAATGGCGTTAAATGGCTCATTTGACAAATCATGGACTTGTGGTTGATGAAAGTGAAGCACAATAAAAGCAACCTCTCTCTCTCTCTCTCTCTCTCTCTCTCACTCTTCCCTCTCTCTCTCTACTGCAGTCGAGTCTGCTGCTTTTGGTGTTGGCCCTGTCGCTGTGCATCAGCTGCTGCCAGGGCGCTCGACGTCTGCGCAAGAAGCCCAAGATCTACAATGCGCTCATCACCACGGACGACAATCTGACCTCGAGTCGCGCGTATCCCGTTATTCAGCCCACCATACACGAGCCGGGCTATGCGCCCTTTGGGCCCTACAATCCCTTTGGCTTCTACAGTCCGCCGCTGGTGAGATTTGGACAGCCACTGGTGCCAGGTCTGCCGCCCAATGAAAGGGTGAGCTACAGCTCATACTCCCAGCTATAAATATATACTCATTAATGTCTCCCACAGCTGCCGTATCCGTTGCCCACCGCACCGCAATATCCGCCCGTCTATGCTCCCTATGATCCCAACCAGCCCAGCATTATGCCGGGCCAACGTCTGCCTCAGCCCGAGCCGCAACCGGAGCTGGCGCCTCCAACTCCGGCTGTTGATGAGACAGAGCCCAAGGAGATTAAAAGCAAGGAACAATTGCCGCTGCCGCTCAACGAGCAGGGACTGCCGCCGGTCCTCATACCGCTGTCCTCCCAATTCAATGGTCCGGCCATGCATCTGCCGCCCTATCCCTATCATCAGTATCCGCTGATCTATGACCAGGCGAGCTATGTGCGTCAGCGTGAGAATTATCTGCCGCCCTACGACTACTATCCCAGCCAGGGCTATCCGACGCGCAGTCCGCCGGCCGAGGCGCCACCAATGGAACAGCAGCCGGCCGAGCCGGAGGTGCAGCCATTGCCGCTGGATGGTCTGGATGCCACGCCCAGTTTTGATGACATCAAAAATGGATCGGAGAACAAGAACAGCGATGTGCCGGACGTACCGCCGCCGCCAATACCGTCGGGCCCGAAGCGTCCCAGACCAACGGATAACTGAGGCGTGTTTTATCCTTACAAATTAACCGCGTATTTATTACCATTCTTTTAAGCATTTCCATTTGATGTATTGTACGATGTCGTTTAATAATGTAATTTAATAAGCTTAGTAAGTGTTCATCAAAGATAATAAATTAATAAATACAAGACCGCAGCAGCGGTGAATGAACCTGATGCTCTGGACCCTTGGGAAATGGTAGAGCGAAGCACCGGACAGCTTTCACTGAGATTATTCCCACGGGATTACGTTTATCTGACCAATTTGGGCCTATAAATGCAGCGAAAAAACCAAGCACTGGCACAGTTTGTATTCAGAACTTTTGTAAAATGAAGCTGTCGCTACTTCTGATTTTCTGCTGTTGCATTTTCAGCTTGGGTAAGTATTAATTCTTTTATTTTGCGGATATTTAAGAACTGATTTCGCAAACAGCGTTTGGCAATCTGATTGATGCCACTAAGCCACCCTTTGTGCGCAGTCGCTATAGTGTACGTTGGCGTAAAACAACTACGGCCACGCCAGATACCACAACGGGTCGCAACGTGGAGCTTGTTACCTCAACGGAGCATCCTAAAGTAGGAACCTCGACAAACGCCCCAGACTATGATTACTACGGCAAATAAACAAATTCCAAAATATATTCTCAAGCGCAATCTATATATATATATATATATCTATTCATTTATATATATCTCAAAGTGTCAATTATAAATAAAGTACCAAATTTCAAATTCAAATTTAAATTCAAGAGTCTGTTACATTTCCAAGTTACTACCGCTAAACGAAGAAGAAGCACACTTAACAGAGTTCTGTTAAGCAAGAAGGCTTAACAGCGAAATAACACTCGCAATAAATCAGATACGAAGCTAACAAATTATGCTGAGAGACAAGTTGTAGAAAATAATCATATTTTTAAATTAAGGTCTAATCATAATAATGGTGCAAAAATTATTTACATAAATATCACAAGACATTTGCCAAAATTCGAACGTTCAGTCTCAAATCAGCTGTTCTTTAACATTTCTGATTGTTTATAAATTCTCCACCCTTGGGCTGAACAGCGTACCGGCCAATTGATATTTATTGTACTAACAGAATACATTTGGCAAACCAGTTATTAAGAATGTTATTAACAAATAATTGTGCACAAAATGTGCGGGGCTTTCAAAAACTTGCAAGTCTGCTTAGCAATCAAACCAAAACTCGCTGGCTAACAACAGCAACAAAAAGATTGAACTCGAACTGGCGATGGAGTGAAGGGAGCGAGAGAATGTATTGGTGAGTATAAGCTGCGATTTACGACAAGATTGAGAAGCTTTGATTGCGCGCAGCAGCAGCAACAGATATGCGAGCTCAGTTCTGTACACGACAGCGACGAGAGCAGCAGCAGCAACTGGTGTTGGCCATTGGAGATTTTACAGCAAAGAACAACCTCTCACAAAAGCAAAAAAACGCAATATGGTGGTAAGTAAAATAACTGGCTTAATAAAACCAATTACCAAATGCAGTCGAGGCAAACTTAATTGTAAGAGTTTCGCTCACACGCACTTATCGCTTGGGGCCAGCGCGAGGTCAGCCATTGGCTCCCCCAAGGGCAGCGAAAACCACAGTCAAAGATTTAAACTAAAATACTTGTTGCTTATAACACGCAGGCCAAACTGACTGAACAAGAGCGCGCCGAGAAGCTGCAGCCACTGCTAACTGCAGGCTGGACCCTGGTTGAGGGACGCGATGCCATTTATAAGGAGTTTCTGCTTAAGGATTTCAATCAGGCCTTCAGCCTAATGACTGGCGTTGCCCTGCTGGCTGAGAAAATGAATCATCACCCGGAGTGGTTCAACTGCTACAACAAAGTGCAGGTCACCCTGAGCACCCACGACGTTGGTGGCCTCAGCAACCATGACATTCGCATGGCCACGTACTTGGAGGCACAGACCAAATTGTTGCAATAACTCTTAAAACTAATCGTTGTAGTATATTTGTTTTTTGTTAATATGAAATAAATAATCAGCCCAACATGGACTTACTGAGTATCTGATAGTCCGCCTCTTCCAAAACATCTGGCGAGGTTTCATCCTTTTCATAGCCTAGTGTTTTGAAGAATGTTAACGAATTCTCATTATTATTAAGCACAGTAAGCATTATTTTCTCAAGTTTCCAATGCCGAGCACATGCCTCAAGCGTTTGCATCATGAACTTGCCCAAACCTTTTCGTTGATACTCCGGCGAAATTTGTACTTCATAGCTAAAAGAAATGCATATATTAATTTAAAACAGCTGGAAAACATTATTGACTTACCAGTAGAGCACACAATCACCATCGTCCATATCGAAGCGGAACATGGTGTAGGCCACGGTTTGCTTTTGGTCGTTCTGTGCTACCAAAAAGCGCGCCCAGTTTTTGTTGAGCTCTGCCTGTTTAATTTTCGGTTTCCAGCCCATTTTTAACTGTTTGTAGTAGGGTCCGACATTCTGTTCCGCCAGCTTGAATGTCCATTTGAGCGCCTTGGCGTCCATATCGTTCTTGGCGCGGCAATAGAGTTTGAACTCTTCACCAGAACTGGACTTGTAGCTTTCATACGGCAGTGTGTCAAGTGGATTTTTGGCACGTGCTGCCGCCTCAATAAATTTGTGCTTTGCTGCAGAGCTAAGTTCGTCCCGGTTTGTCATTTTTAGGTTTTGCACAATTTTATTTGTTAGCACATTTATTTTGGTGGAGCTTGTGTTGCACTTAAAAGCGGGAAGCCAGTATTGTTGGATGGCGATAGAAATGCAACCCTGCTCAAAGCAAATTACCCATCACTGAAAATCGATCAACAAGTACACACAAAGCATTCAGTTGAATTTTCATTGAATTTTCGAAATATTTCTGCCAACAAATAAAAATATATATAAATAATCAGCAAATAAGTCGTTAAAGGTAAATCATATTTGATAGAGTAACGATTGGTATTGTCATGCTTATGCATCTTTGCAGAAATCCTTACGGAAAATGTTTAAAAAATCCAATCCCCGGGTGGAACCGCCACCCACTGCACTCACCCTGGAGGAGTTGCTTACGGACATTGAATCGTTCGAATCAGGTCATCCAACTGGAAGCAACGCAATGAGCAGCGCAGAATTGGAGCGCGCAGTGCTCGAGGAGGCCGAGAACTTAACACTGGATACATGGTGGGAAGTTTACGATGAGTATGAGCAAAAGGTCAGGAGACTCGAGTCTATGGAAGGCACTATGGACACAAACAGGGAGCAGTTGTTGGCATGCAAGGATGAGCTAGAGAAGAACGCTAGGAATCTGCGTGATGGCATACAAAAGCAGCAGTCGTCAATAAATGAAGTGACTGATTAATGCACTGTAAACTTATTAAATTGCAAATAATTTGCCAAAGACGCTAAAATAACAAAAAAGGCAGTTTCATATATCGATAACCGATTGTCATTGTAGTTGTTGACAAACACATACACAACACACGTTATCGAGTATGTTGGTAGGCAGTATAAAGTATCGATACTTGTTACCTGCAGCCGTTTTTTATGTGGGGAGAAATAAAATAATTGTTTTTAAATTATTTTCATTAAGATGCAAGTGTTAATTTAAATAAAACGTGAGTTTTTTGAAAAGAAGATTAAACTTAAATAAAATGCGCACAACATAAAATAATCACATTTATTTTGGGCCCGTGAATAAGCCAGGGAACAGGTTTAGGCCAGAAAAAAACTTGGCTGGCTTACCATTTACGCCACAGCGTTAATGGCAATACAACAGCGAGCGGAGGTCGATTGTTTTGCCTGTGTGTGTGTGTGTGTGTGTTTGCTTGTTTTAAAATTTTGCCTGTGAGTTAGCCAAATCCAATTACCAAAACGAAAAAGTGCAACAATTGTTGAGTGCGAAAAAAATAACCCTCGTGTCCAGGCTAATTGAATTTTACATATTTAATTTTGGTCAAACCTCAGCCACCAACAATAACGACAACAACAGCGACGACGGCGAGCAGCGAGTAGAGTTTGGTTTCATACTAAGAATATACACACACTCACACACAAAAACAAATGCTCACAGCAAAGGATTATTATCCAATTAAACGGTTGTCAATAGAGCTAAAGAATGCAATCATTTTAATGACCAAATAGAAATGTGTGCGAAAAAAAAAAACAACTTAGCGCCTAACAGTAATTTTCACGGGCACACACCAATACAAACGCACGTGAACGTGTTTGTGTGCGCGCATATACATACATATATATATGTGATGTTTATAGTGTGTGTGTGAGTGTGTGTGTTTGTGCGAACAAAGTGCTAATGAGATGCTGCTGTTGATGCTGCTTCTTGCCAGCCGTTTGTTGCTTTTGCCATTTATGCAAAGCATATACGTAAATTTTGAACAAAAGACGTACGTACATATTTTATTGTTTTGATCTGTTGCGAATTTCGCCAGCTAACGAACTCGCCGCAAAAGGTGAAAGCAACTTTTTTTTTTTCAAAATACCCTTTCGGAGAGTATTTAAATTTCAATACGAAATCTGAAACGCAGCGAAGGCGAAGTATCTGATCAGAGTAAATATATTTATATAGAGTCAATTTGATATAGCCGCATCCAATGATTTGTTTATATTCAAGATTAATTTCTTTGAGAGAAGAGAGAAGATTGGTTGAAAATTAAAAAGTTTTGTTTTTAAAATATACCTAAGCTATATAAGATAGTTTTTAACTTTAGATATATGTCATATATTTTGGCGAGCGTATTTAAGCTTCGGTCACACGAAGAAAAGCTTTCTTTCTCATTTTGTATCGATGTTGTTGTTATTGTTAGCTTTTGCTCATGTTGATGCTGTATGAATTGTGTGAATCGTATTTATAAAAGTGCAATCTCTTTGTCTGGTCGTTGAGCCACCGTTATTTGCAATATCCAGCTCAATTTACAAGATATTCTCTGTTCATTCTTTTTTTGCAGCAGTTACGTGTGAGATGTCACTTGCCATTTGTGTTGCGGCTGTAACGGATTTTCTCACTTTGGCAATACTTATTGGCAAAGAGCAACAACAACTGCTGCAATAATGTAAGCAACGACGGGCTAACAAAGGTCAATCTAAGCCAGCGAACGCAGCCTAGAACTAGTTAGGTTTCCACACACACACACACATACACACACCCACACGCACGCGGACACACACACACAGACACTATTACACACATTCACACACACAGTTACAGCAAGCATGGGCTGGCTGCTGGCGCTCCTGGCGTTGCTCTTGGCAATCAGCGAGCTGCTAGCAATCCCCACGCCGCTCAAGCTGCCAGGTAAGCGACTTTCGCCCGTTGCCCGTGGCCCGTTGACTCAACCAAAAAGGTTTTTCTTTTAGGCTACACACACAAGCTGACGCCATACATCAAGCACTGGGAGGCGGCCAACTTTGATCGGGCCGTGCTGCAGGCAGCCCAGCTGCGCCACTTGGAGCAAGCACGCGCGCGCCGAAAACGGCAAGTGGAGCCCTCGGGTGGCTCCCCTTTGGGGCTGGCGCACACAATACGCCTGAATTTCTCTGCACATGACAGGTGCGTGCGTGGGCCGCAAGTCGCAAGTCGAGTTCAACTGCATCATATTTTCACATTTGACTTTCTTTGTTCACAGAGACTTTCTACTGGTGCTGCGTCAGCAGCCGAATTCGGTGTTCGCGAACGACGTGGAAATCGAGAACACACTGGGACCCATCGATTACGATGTCTCGCGCATTTACACGGGCAGCCTCGAGGACGACGAGGAGGCCCATGTTCAGGCGATACTCACAAGTGATAATCTGCTCGATGGCACCATCGAAACGCAAGCGGAGCACTATTATATAGAGCCAGCGCAGCGATACTCACAGCAGCTGGCGGAGAGTGGGGTCCACACCATAGTCTATAAGCTGAGCGATGTAAATATGCAGCAGCAACAGGCATTTGCCAGCGGCGTGTCCTCAAAAGCACCGCTCAAGACGCACTGCGCCAGCGAACGGCTGAGACGCAAGCGTTGGCTGCCCGAGGAGGAGGAGGTAAGTGAAAATTACTTATTTCTAGCAGGATTTTGCTAATGTTTAGTTTTTTAATATTTACAGCATGTGACGGTTCCCACTTATAATCGAAATCCGCCGTTGCCGCTGGATTTGGAGGTGCCCTACAATGATGACTTCCGTGTGCTGGCCTCTGAGGAGGATCGCAGCGAGGAGGCAACTAGAAAAACCTCAACAACAACGACAACAACAACTATGCGCAGCACAGAAAGCTTTCTGGCCACGCTGACCAAGCCCACGCCCAATCGCAATATACTTGTAAATAACTATAATCCCTCCAATGCTGGCGACACCAGTCGCAGTTACAACAGCAACACAAACACTAACAACAACAACAACAACAACAATAATGTGCGAAAGTTGTACACAAAACATAAAAACATCATCGTTAGCACCTATAATCGACCCATAGAGCCCGAATTCGGTACACCCTACGAGGAGCCCAATGCCAACAATACCAACAACCTGCCAAATAACTTTTTCAATGCCAATTGGACAACGCTCTCGATGGGTAGCAACGATCGGCCCAGCCATAAAACGCACGTAGAGATTATCACAAAAAATGGCGCCACCAAGAAGCCCAACATCATTGTTAACAACTACAATCCGGAGATCATCTTTGCACCCAATCCACACAATCCCAATTTCAATAGCATGCTAATGACGAACCTGCTAAGTGGCCGTGGCGATGACATTCACAACTCGCCGCGTCTGCTCTACGATCGGAAGACGACATGCATGCTCTATTTGCAGGCGGATCACACGTTCTTCCAGAAAATGGGCAGCGACGAGGCCTCCATCGAGGCCATCACGCGTCACGTGCAGCGCGCCAATTCCATTTACCGCAATACGGACTTCAATAACGACGGCAAGCCCGACAATATTACGTTTATGATAAAGCGCATTAAGGTGCACAACATGAATGCCATGAAGGATCCCAGCTATCGCTTTCCCGGCAACTACGGTGTGGAAAAGTTTTTAGAATTGTTTTCAGGTGAGCTAAAGGAGAGGGAAAACTCTTTTAATTGTATTTTATATATTTACTTATTCTTCATCTTCGCTTCGCAGAGGAGGATTACGATGCCTTTTGTCTGGCTTATATGTTTACGTATCGTGACTTTGAGATGGGCACCCTGGGTCTGGCCTGGACGGGTGATCTGAAGAATGCCGGTGGCGTCTGCGAAAAGAACGGACACTATCGTGGCTCGCTCAAATCCCTGAACACGGGCATTGTCACGCTCCTGAACTATGGAAAACACGTTCCGCCCGCCGTTTCGCATGTCACGTTGGCCCACGAGATTGGCCACAACTTTGGCTCGCCGGTAAACAAAGCTGAAACTTCGGCACGTTTATAAAAAAAACACGCTAATTAATAAATTATTTCCTTTTATTAGCACGATCCGGAGCAGTGCACGCCAGGCGGCGAGGATGGTAACTTCATTATGTTTGCGCGCGCCACTTCGGGCGACAAGAAGAACAACAATAAGTTCAGCGCCTGCTCCTTGAAGTCCATTGAGCCCGTGCTGAATGCCAAGGCGCGTTCGATGAAGGGCTGCTTCACGGAGCCACAGTCCTCGATATGCGGCAACGGCGTCGTCGAGCCCGGCGAGCAGTGCGACTGCGGCTGGGAGGAGGACTGCAAGGACTCGTGCTGTTTTCCCATGTCGCGGCAGCCGCATCTGGACGAAACGCCCTGCACGCTGACGCCGCACGCCCGGTGCAGTCCCTCGCAGGGACCCTGCTGCACCACCGACTGCAAGGTGAAGTTCGGCGACAAGTGTCGCGACGACAACGGCTGTCGGGATCCCTCGTTCTGTGACGGACGCGTGCCGCAGTGTCCGCCGTCGGTGAACAAGCCCAACAAGACCATTTGCAACAAGGAGTTTGTGTGCTATATGGGCGACTGCACGGGCAGCATTTGTTTGGCCTACGGGTTGGAGTCCTGCCAGTGCATACCTGGACCACAGGACGATCGCATCAAGTCGTGCGAACTGTGCTGCAAGCTGCCGGGCGAGGACAATCCTTGTCGCAGCTCCTTTGAGTGGAACGAGGCGCCCTTCGATGTGCCCGACATGTACTCCAAGCCTGGCACGCCCTGTAACGACTACAATGGGTATTATTTGACATTTAATCCAACCTTTAAACCAGCTAATGCTTTTTTAATCTCTGTTAGTTACTGCGATGTGTTTCAAAAGTGCCGCGAGGTGGATCCATCTGGTCCACTGGCCACGCTTCGCAAGCTGCTGCTCTCAGAGGAAAGCATTGCCACCTTCAAAAAGTGGATGCAGCATCATTGGTACACCGTGGCTCTGGCGGCTATTGGCGTCTTCATGTTGCTGGTATGTGACGAGAATATAGAACCTGGCTTAGTTCAGTTATTAGCTACCAAAAGATGGGATATTCTGAAGAACTTAGAACACTCTTTAAATTTTAAATGTAGAAGAGTTCTTAATGATTTTCAAATGTTTACATTGTAAAAGAAATGTGGAAGACTTTGAAGAAGACTTCTTCGATCCCATAACTTACATATTTTTGATGTATGAACAGTCGATGCTATAAAGCCATGTCCGTCTGTTTATATAGCTATGTCAGCTCATAGTGAATTAATTGCATAAACAACTCATTTGTTTCTGAAAATAAATTGAGTATTCTAATAAATGTTTACTCTTGATCGATATAGCCATAATCATTATATATATAAGAAAGCTCCTATCTACTTTAAACTTACATTATTGCGATTAGGTTTTATTTTATAAAAATTTCCATTTATTATTATATTTGTATTTTATTCGGTAAACCGAAGACAATTATTATTTTTCCTTCTTTTAATAATTTTGTTTTTGCCAAGTTAATGCGTGTGGTAACAAATATGCTGCGGGATCAGCAAGAGGCCAAAGCGCAGGCCTTGGCCGCGGGTGAGCCCAGCAGTGAACCCAAACACAAATCCTTTAAAGCGCAGATCATTGCCAAGCTAACTTAGAGCGCATTCATTTAAACATATTCAATCCTTATACTTAACTTTTATTTGTGTGGTTATAAATATTCGCTTTGCTTTCCATCGCAGATCCTGAGCACAAAGCTGCTGGCGAAACGCTCGAATCTGAAGCTTAAGTCGGTAACCATCATACACAGCGCCACGACGGAAACGGTGCGTCTGCCGGAGAACAACAACGGCGTCATCGTCCATACGGCCGTGCGCACCAAGGTGCCGTTCAAGAAGAAGGTGCGCGGCGAGCGCAGCAAGAAACCAAGCGCGGGAATGGGAGTTGGAGTGGGAGCAGTGGCAGGAGCTGGAGCAGGAATACGCAGCAGTGTGCCGGCAACCAAAGGCAGCGGCAATGTGGAACCAAAGAAGGCGACGCGCACGCAGGCGCTGACCAAGAAGAAGCTGAAAGCCAGCGCCGTCGAGGAGGAGCAGACCAAAAAGTCCAAAAAGCTGGGCAAGCACATGAAGGAAATCATCGACTATTCGCAGCGCAACAACAATGCGGCCGTAGGCGATGACGCTTCCAATCTGTCGACGACCAACAATCACACGAACACCTTTGGCAAGGTGCAGAAATGGCTGCTGGAATCGCCAATCGTGGCGCAGCCGCTGTCCCACATGGATCACAGCTCCCGTGTGCGCAAGGTGATCAGCAAATCGCAGTCGACGCCGGAGCGACTGGTGCAGAAGACGCCACAGAAGACCAAGTCCATGGGCAATCTGTCCAACGAGAAGGTCAAGCTGCAGGTCGTCTACAAGCCGCCGTTCAAGTTCTCGCTGCGTCTGTCCAAGAAACCCAAGGTCAAGACGCACGTGGTGGGCGTAAGCGCTGGCGCGCGTCCCAAGCGTGCCCAGAAGGCCAATGCACGCTCCAGCGGTCAGGCGGCCACGTCCAAGGGCCCCTACGCAGAGCGCGCCAAGCGCACAGCTTTGCTGCTGTGCAACGAAGCGGAGGACGATAATCAAATGCTGACGCTCAACGAGCCCAACTACGAGACTCTCAAGCCGCCCACGCGGCCCAGCAACGACCACTGCTACGAGAATGTGGAGCTGCCGGGCGCCAGTGCAACCGCCGACGCAGCCACATCCAAGCCCGCCAGCTCTAATAGAACGAGCCTGGAATCAGCAGCGGCGGCAACGGCGGCGCCTGTGGCACACAGCTCCAGTTATCGCCGCTCCAATTCGCTGTCCACACACAATCCGTTCGCGGTGGCGCCGCGGCGCAGCAACAGCAAGGCGAGCAAACATGAGGCGCAGCCAGCGGGCGGCTCTATAAATCTGACGCGCAACTTTGGCAGCACGCAGAACCTGATCAATCTTAGCCAGAACATGGCCAAGTCCAAGAAGCGCAGCAGTCTCAACTTAAAAGCGAGCGCGCCCAAAAACGGCAAAGATCCGCCCACAGCGACGGCGGCGACAGCGACGGCCGCCCCACAGCGCCGCTCCTCTTCCAATGCGAATCTGCGCCGCAACAGCAGCGCCTCCAACGGCGTTCAACAGGCGGCGCCGGTGCCGCCCACGCGCAACGCGCGCAACAGCTTCAGCAATATTCCACGCGCCAGTCTCAATGCAACAGCTGCAGCGGCGGCAGCGACGACAACAACGGCGCCCAGCTTCTCACGTCAATCCTCCAGCAGCACGACAACAACAACATCCTCCAGTGGCGTGGCGCCAGCGCTGCCGCTGCCCCTGCAACAGTCCGCCTCCGCCAGTGCCGTGCCCAGCCAGCGCCAGGCAGTGCAGCCCATGCGACGCAGTCTGCACAATTTCCGAGCACGTTCGACGGGCACAGCGGGCGCGTCGGGAGCGACGGTGGCGACGACGACAGCAACGCTGGACAATGAGCTGCCATCGGATCTGGAGGTTGTGGTGTCCGATATTGAGAATCTGGTTAGCTAAGAGCAACATTTCAAAGCAACCAAGTGAAAGTGATAAGTCCTAAAGTTAGTTATACAAATTGTCGCATAGGTTTACATGCATATAATAGATTTGTATATATATATACAATACTATACACTGCCTTAAACTTGCCGTTTCTGCTGAATATGTGAATGCCACGCCCCTCACCCCAAACACACACACACACACACACAAAACAAAGTAAAACGACCACTAAAACCACATAAGTTTATATTATAAACAACAACGCTCGTGCTTATGGCTACAATCATCCCACACCCACCCAGATACCCTGTACACCAGCGCCACCGCCGAAGCCAGTTGCACTCACCGCACACATTGTACCTTTTACATACTATTCAAACTGTATTTACTGTTGTATTGTATTCGTGATCTATCTGTAACTATAACTTTGTCTATTACCTATGTGAATTGTGTTCAGTTTGTCGATAACTAACTGATCTTTAACTTACTATAACTTATTCGATCAAAGTGTTTTTACGTTCAGAAATCAACTTAAGCTAAAACTATTTTTATAACGCAAAAATATAGTATATATCACAATAGACCGATCATATATATATATATATATATATATATATATATAAAAAGAGAACACTGCACACTTTTTAAATGTTGTTAAAAACTATTATTCACTGTTTTGTAAACTGATTCCTACAAAGTATTATGTTATGTCTATATCTAATATCTTCTTCAAATTTCAAACAACGATCATTATATCATCTATAAACTTCGACACACAGAACAACAATACAAGGTGCTATTTTAGTAAGAAATGTAAAAAACAAACAAAAAGCGAACATATTTTAAAAACTCTTATGAATATTTTCCACGTTGACGAAAGATCAAAATGATATTAAGATTTGTAGTTGAGATAATGTGTAGAGTTTGCAGGGGGAAGTTGCAATAAAATATGCATACTTATAAATATTAGTAACAAATATAACCAACGATAACTGTCAATAAAAATCAAAACTAAAATGCATCGAAATTAGATTTTAGTAGTCGCAACAGAATCAAATATTAAATTACAAATGCAACATTTAAACAGTTAAGCAAAAAACGCTCCAATTCCCCGCAGATAAAACACACACACACATACACATACACCCACACACACACACACACACACACCTTCACAAATGCCTGCGCCATTCTTAGTAGTAGTGTATATAAGAAGATAAATAGTTTTTATATGCAATAACAAATTAGAGCAATGATGAACAAACACCTAACGATATTCATAGCATACTCGATAGTCACGTAGCGTATCAAATCACAAATGGCTAACAAAAGATAACATTTAAAAAAAAACACACACACCCCCCCTAACAACTAATAATGTGTAGTATAAGCTAATTGGTATAAGCCCCCAAAAACAGAGAGACATAAATATGTTTAAGTAATATGTTGAAAATTGATCTGTATTTGCATTTGCAATACTTGGATGGGGGCGTGCAATTTAATGAGCGTTTGGGTATATTTTTTTGGAATATACAACACATTAATAGATAGACATATAAGCTCAGCTCAAATGATCGACCCAAAAAGACAAAAACAAAAAAGACGAAGTTAACGTAAACGCGTAGGCAAGTTATGAAACGGAAAAGTAAAACTAAATAAAAAAAAGAAAAACACAAAAAAAAGTACGCGACAATCGCTTTGAAATGCTTATTAAAAGATACAAAAATGAAGAAAAAAGAAATCGAAATTTAGTCTTAAGTTTGTCTTAACAATGAAAAAAAACAAGAAAAACAACTAAAGCGAATACCTACGATAACTATTTAAATATGAAACTATACAAGGCGCAGATTCTTTTTTATCGTCAACGTATCGGCAATATTAAAAATGTACCAAAAAAAAAAAAGAACAGAATAAAAACGAAAGTAAAACCGCTAAAAAGAAAATGGCCAACGTTTATGTATTGTATATAATAAATGCAAAGAATTATTAACTTAAGCTGAGGTTTGGCTGCTGGGCCAGTGAAAGTATTTTGAGCGTGAAGGAAAAAGACTATTTAGCGCGAAATGAACAATTTTTGTGTATTGTACATAAGAAATTTATTGATTTTAAACTATATATATGCATATAGTATATATATATTGTACGTAAATGTAATAATTTAGTCGTAAGACTGCAAAACGATTTTGAAATCTGTGTGTGTACCTCAATTGTAATTAAATTCTTTTTTTTATTTTGATAAAGGTTTTGCACCGTCTTCACAGGTTTAATAACGACTATTTTTTATATAATTTAGCTAAATGAATTTTAAATACACCCCCCGCAGAATACCGTTTGCCCTCCCCCATAGTTAATAACAAAGTTTTAAATGTTGTCAAAGAACCTATCAAGTATGAAAAGTATTTCTGTCGTCAATTAATAACTCGTAAATCGAAAGTCGAAAAGCAAAAACAAGCATTAACTTTAAGTATATACTTATAATGCGTAAATCATATTATTAGTTGCGAACAGAGAGCAAATATGTGACACTTAATTTGTATTTAACAATAATGGTACGATTACATTATTTAATTTATTAATATTATCATTAACACTTTATGCGAAATGTAACTAATTTTTTAACATAGCACACGCAATGCGATATATTTTATAATTTTCTCATTTCAAGCAAAAATTCAAATAACAATAAAAATGAAACTAAAAACTTACATAAACAATGCCCTTTCACATTTAACTCGATTTTTTCTCAGCCTTTTCCAATTTCAATGCACGTTTTGCCATAATCCAAAAGTAAACAGATGGCAACAAATGACGTAAATAGTAAGCGATTTTTGCTTGTAGATCGCTAACAATGATATCGGGTTCTTTTCGCATAATGCACTGTAAAATGCGCTCTGCCAACTTATTGGGCGACATGCCCTTGGCCGTAGTTTCATCCATTTCTGAGAATAAAGGATTAAAGCAAGTGAGTTACAAACAAATATATATTAATTGTTGTTTACTAACTGCCGTAGCTGCTGCCCGCTCCTGTCAAGGCGTTCATGGACAGCTGTGTGCGTATATAACCAGGACTAACGCAGGATACATAAATATTCTTATTGGCCACCTCGGCACGCAGAGAATCGGCAAACGCCTGCACTGCGTGCTTGGATGCGGAATAGGCAGCACGTTGTGGTATCGCAAACTTTCCCTGCACGGAGCTAATAAAGCAAATGTGGCCGCTCTGACGTTTGACCATAGAAGGTAAGAGCGCTAAATAAAAAAAAGATAAGCTATGTCATAAACTCAATCGCACTTTGTGTTGTAAGCAAACCTTTAGTCAAGGCCACAGTGCCAAAGTAGTTGACCACCATGACCTTAAGATCCACATCGACAGCTGTAGAGGCAACATCAGCACGCACGCTGATGCCTCCATTGTTGATCAGGATATCGACTTCGTTGTAGACAGCCAAGGCGCGTGTTACAAAGTCAGGTATGGAATTAAGCTCTGCCAGATCCAAAGCTAGAACAGTGGGCGGATATGCGGGATTCTGCAAGCAGATTTAATACATAATCCAATTTTTATATAAATATAGACATAGCTTACCACGTCCAGTGCCAGCAGATCCTTCTTTACGCGCTCTAGCTCCTGGACACGACGAGCAGCCAGGATGACTTTGCAGCCTGCTTTGTAAAAGACGTGTGCAAGGGACTCGCCCAGTCCAGAGCTGGCACCGGTAATGAGCACAACCTATTAATATTTATATAAGTTAAGCCAACAGCATATTTTAAGTAAGTAATTATAAATTGTTACCTTGCCCGGCAACTGATTCCGGTATTTCTGGGCGCGAAATCGTTGCCACAAATTTATAACAGCCAGCGGCAAAGCAACTGGCATAAGAATGCTGCCAAGCACCCAATAAAACACATTCCAATCACTGCTGGGAGCGCATTTTTCACCTCCGTCCAACTTCATTATTAAGTGTTAAATGCAATCCCAAGAACTTTACACTTTTGCAAACAGAAAAAAAGAAAACAAATACAAAAGTGCCATTCACAGCTATAAGCAGCCATTCGCATGTTGCCGCGTTATGTGAACGGCCAGAATGCACAGCTGTTATTTGTTACGTTACGGTTGGTTTCGGTCTCGCTGCAGTTTATAATTGTTTTTAGTCGAAAAAAATATGTTAATATGCACTGCCTGCTGAGACAAACACAACGGTTAAGTTGCTGGCTACCAGCCGCACAAATTCACACGACTGCCGTGCAGCGCACGTTCTGGGAGCGCGAAAAGAAATCCGGTTACAAAACAAAACTACCGGAACCCTCAAAAAAGCAACTTATAATAGATGGATTGCGGGAGTTGAAGGAGGAGATCAAATTATGGCGTCAGGAAGTCAAGGAGCATCTGGAAAGCGATCCCATACTGGTGTTTCGACCTGGCGAAACGGATGTTGTGTTTGATTTCAAAGCGCCCGATGTACTGGACAAATGGACGGTGACTTCAGATGCGGATCATGGAGAAGGAAAGAGCACTGCCACGCTAGAGCTAAGTGCATCTGGAGCAGGATTCTTTCATGGCGAAGTTAACTCACAGCACACCAAGGATGGCATAATCAAGCGCACCGGCTATGCAAACATACGCACTAAGCGTGTGCGAGTAAGTTTATAAAAATTAAGTCAACAGTAACAACAAGTAAAACTTGCTTCTCTTGCAGAAATCATTTAAACGCGAGTCCACCTATGACTGGGGTCAGTACAATATGCTGGTAATGAAGGTGCGTGGCGACGGACGAAGCTATCTGATCAATTTGCACACCGAGGGCTATTTTGATCTTATGTGGAATGATATCTATCATTATGTGCTATACACACGCGGCGGTCCGCATTGGCAAATAGCCAAGATACCCTTCTCCAAGTTCATTCTATCGTCGAAGGGACGCGTACAGGATCGACAAAATGCCATACAACTGAATTCTGTAACGCATTTTGGTTTCTCAGTGGCGGCCAAAAAGGGCATGGATGGTCCTTTTGGCTTGGAAATAGATTATGTGGGACTGGAATTCGATCCCAGCCATCGCGAGGAGTTCGCCTACGAAATGTACAAGACACCCAAGTATATTGTAGCAACATAAAAAGAAATGTTATTTAATTGTAGGGTATCACAAAGTGCGTTCTAAATAAATGCATAGCACGTTTATTTTAAACCGCTCTCTTGCAGTCGTTTCGCTCTCTGCGCTCTTTCTTGCGGCACTCTACGCATCAGCTGTTTAAATGTTTACAATTGCTCAACCTTCAGGGTCAGTTGTTCTTGTTGCTCTCTGTTAAAAAGAACCGCTACTGCAATTCACATTTTGCCTTTATATTTTGAAAGGTATTGCGATTGCACTAGTTGCCATTCAACGCCATTCAGCCAATAAGAGCCGCGCAAGCTGTCGCTTTTGCGATTTTCTCTCGCTCTTCTCAAATGCCGCTTCAGTGTTGCGTTGACTTTGGTTCCTGAAAGTTGTTGATAAAAGCAGCGGAAAAACTTCCGCCTCAGCGTTGTGTGTGGGTGTTGCTGTACTATTTATTATTATCATACGTAAATATTTGATAAAAATATGGTGAGTATATCGATGTTGACAACCATTTAACGCTGCCAGCAAGGCAAGCGCAGAAACCAAGCAATAACCAACAACGTGACCATGTGGCAGTTCACTCACGCGACCTTGACGCGCTTTGCTAAATGTAATCCTGCTCATAACGAAAAAAAAGCAGTTGTACGCCAGATGGTATTGGGCGACTAGGAGATACCCAGGAACGACTTGAATATCATATGCGTGTGTGCACAAACACACACACACACACACTCTGCAAGTTGAACAATTTGCTCAGTTGCTGTGTTTCTTCTTCTTCACTTACTTCCACAGTATGATAAGTTGATACCTATCCGATATAGACATTTATGTGAATACACCTTATTCATATAACATGCATGTGTTCAAATCATTATGCCTCTGTTTGCCATAACTACAGGGTACAACGAAACACAAACAAATGCAAATCAATAAAGACTACGCATTTTACCGGTTTGCGTTGACGTTTTTAAAGCGTTTATGCGCTAAATAAACGTTACCAAAGCCAGCCAAAAACCAGTCTAGTAGCCATCGAAAGCGACAGCGCTGCAAGAAACCAGTTGCCATTCCTGCCAGCAACAACAGTTTGTCGCCTTTCCACCTCTCTCTACCTGGTTGGCTACCTGTTGTCTGTTATCTGTTGGCTTACTACGCCACATTGTGACTGCCAGCTTCGTCGATTGCTGACGTTGGCCCCTTTTTAGAGTAGGCTTAATAAAATGGTGCAATATTCGGTTAGAAATTTGATTATAATTAATTAAACGTTATGTGCCAATTAATGTTTTCGGCTCTCTGCACAATTCCAGCAAGAGACGTATTTGTATGATCCGAGCGTGCTGCAGAAGCTCGACTTTCATCGCAGCCCAGCCAAATTCCAGCCATTCATCTCGGCTGCCAGCCCAGGCGAGTCCTGGCTGCAGGTGCGTCCCCTAAAGGACACCGACTATGATCGCGGTTTCCTCCAGCTGCTCTCGCAGCTCACCCATGTGGGCAACATCACACGCACACAATTCCTAAGTAAGTTTTAAGCTGAAGCTGTGTAAGCTTTTAAGCCAATCTTATGCTTTTATGCTCTGTCCACAGCTCGCTTCTCGCAGATGAAGGCCAGCGGCGACTACTTTGTGACCGTCGTTGAGGATACCCGCAAGGGCGAGATCATTGGCGCCGCCTCGCTGATCATCGAGCGCAAGTTTATACACAATTGTGCAGTGGTAAGTTAAGAATGGACATCAAATTCAAGCTAGTCGCCAACTTAAATAATCCATTTTTGCAGCGTGGACGCCTGGAAGATGTAGTGGTTAACGACAGCTATCGTGGCAAGCAGCTGGGCAAGCTGTAAGTTAAAGAGTTTCATATAAAAGAAATCCCCTCACTTGTTTTTTCTTAGCATTGTGGTCACCGTGTCGCTGTTGGCCGAGCAACTTGGCTGCTATAAAATGTCGCTGGACTGCAAGGACAAGCTTATCAAGTTCTATGAATCTCTGGGCTATGTGCTCATACCCGGCAACTCCAATTCAATGACCATACGCTATGACGAGGATGCGACAGCAATTAAACGGAACACCACCTCGGCTGTCTCAGCCGCTGCCGCTGACGCTTGCCAAACTGTGAGCCTCGATTTTGCCTCTTGACAATTAGCCGCCAACGCTGCACCAAAATCCAAGCTTTAGGTCAACATTCACCTAAAGCGAAAAGCTGCGCGAGGCGCAATGTAAAAACAACAACAAATGGTAAAAAAAAAATCAACCATTTGATGCATTTATATAAAAATCTTTTGCAAGAATTTCATTGCGCTTGGCGCATGGATTTTTGGACAGCGCTGGCAGGCGGTGGTGTCTCTTGTGGTTCGCACCCAAGGACCACAAGGACATACAATTAGTTAGTGTGGCTAAGGCAACCGCATTGGTTGTGCTCTATCTATATATTTTTAATTCTTACAGAACTCACAATTTTATAATTTTTTCTCTCCTTTCTGCTACTGAATGTGAACGGCGCGTCCTTTTGAATTAAAAGGTTGTTGTTATATTGCCCTTCAAAAGCACGTTCATCAAGTAGTCTTA
This sequence comes from Drosophila lacertosa, assembly GCA_004143845.1. NCBI lineage: Eukaryota > Metazoa > Arthropoda > Insecta > Diptera > Drosophilidae > Drosophila > Drosophila lacertosa. The sequence goes on from SCDZ01000060.1 coordinate 67,349, forward strand.
AGTTTCTACGAAAAATATATATATATTTGTATGTGTAACTATTATTACTAATTAACAATTCAGGCTAACAAGCTTTCGATGCTTGAGCTCGTTTAGCTCACAAAGGATAACTTGTAACTGTGCATCCTCTTTATCTTTAAGCTTGACATCACATTCCAAAAACAGCATCTCGTTAAGCTGCTGCTCAATTAGTAGGGCTCCTCAGAGTGTCACGAAAATGAGCACAAGTGTCCGCATTTGGGACACTTGGAGTGCTTGGCAAAGTACTGTTGCAAGTGCTCGATGTGCCCACCGTGGGAGCAGCCCTGACACCAGGCATAGACGCCGCGCACAATCAGACCGCAGACACAGCACTTGGCCGACTGCATGGACTTGCATTTGTCACAATACCAGCCCACATTGCCGCCCAGGGGACGACCACATTCTCCACAATTGGTGTGCATAACCGTGGACTGTTGATTCAACTGGCGCACAGAACGCAACCAGGCGAGATTGATCACCTCGCAGGCCTCGTTCCACAGCTCATAGCGATGTAGCTGATCCACATAAGTGTGAAACCAGTGCTCCTAAAAGGGAGTTAAAAAAATTATATAGTATATATATGCAAAAAGGGGTCCTAAAATAGGACTTACCACCACGGCATCTTCAATGGGCAGCAGCTTGCGTGCTTCGCCCATAACGATGAGTATAGTGAGAGCCGTTTGCACATCGCCCACATCGTTTTGTAGCATCAACGCATCTGCCACAAACTGATGTGGCTCCCACATGGGTATGGGCGGCACATGTGACACCTTCAATATGCTGGGCACCTGCGGCGGCTGTGCAAATGACAAATGTTTATATAAATTACAGATATAATTAGGGCCACCACTCACCGGTGACTTTTCGTGCTCTGTGGCCTTCAAGTCCAGCTGCGGACGCGCCGCTTGCACGTCGTGATGCAGCGCCGTGTCGGGAAAAGCCAGCGCTTTTGTTACGTCCGCGGGGCCAACATAAATGAACCCATTGCGCAACAGTTCAAAATTGTCAAATGTAATCTCGCTAATGATTTGCGTCTCGGACAATATTACGGAACTTGTTGGCGGCGGATGCTGTTGACCGCTGCCGCCCAGCTCATCGCCATCGTCACTGGCATCGGCGGCCTCATGTTGTGTCTCTTGGCTATTGCCGTTCAGCTCCTGGCCCTGTTCGTGTGGCGCCCAATCACTGGCTGCCTGCGGCGCACGACGCGTGCTGACGGGATTCTTTTGGTTGGAGAACGAGGAGCGATGCTCAAAGGGCGGCTCAAAGTGACTAGTGCCATAGAAAAGCTTGATTAAGTTCCACAAAGTTGTAGCCTGGCCAAAAACATAAATTAGTACATTGTTTAAGGGCATTCGGATTCTTTCTTTACGTAATGTTTGCCATATTTCCTGGAGATGTCTGCGTTGTGTTCACACAGCTCGGCCAGCTTCTTGCCGCTCAGCAGCAGTTCCCGGGCGCAGCCAATAAAGACCTCGTGAACGCGCAGGTCCGACGTGCTGTCGTGCCCAGGATAATCACTGCCCGAGGCTATGTTCTGCAGTAAAACAATTAAATACTTTTGGGCAAAAAGAATATTGCACTTTCATTACCAAATTTTTGGGCATAAACATGTACATCTTGGAATGGTCCAAGTGGAATTGCATGTTGCCCGGCACGTTGGACTTGCGGCGACTTCTGCAATATTAAGCATAGAGAAAGATTAAAGAGAATCTTTGCAATTTCTATAAACTTAAGCTTACATAAAGTTTGTGCTTTTGGTATTGGAGGCACCGCTTGACTTGGGTGCATACTCCTTGATTTTATTGGCAAAGGATATGTCACCATTCCTGCCCAGGCTGGCGCCCTGTGCATTGGCTTTCAATGCCGGTCGCGTGGCATCCTTAAAGGCATGCTTATAAAGACTGGAATCTTTGCTAATAGAGAGCAAACAATGCGAGTCGCTGCCCTGCCAGGCAATGTCTGTGGTGACGTTGATGTGCTCATTGAAGGAGGCAAAGGGTATATAAGGACGACGTATGTCCCAAACATGCACGCTGTAGTCCACCACAAGGGCACAGCTGGCAATGTGATATCTGGAAGAGAGAGAAAATTAGTAAAAACAAATGATTTATGGGTAATCTATGACCTACGTGCGCTCTGGCCGCCATTTGACGCGTCCAACGACAGCTATTGTGTGTATGGTGTATTCCAGACTGGCGCGTCCGTCCATGTTCCACACTTTGATCTGTTTATCCCGACTGCCGGTGGCCAGCCAATTGCGCGTCGGATGCCAATCGCAGGTGTAAATGGGTCCACTGTGCGCCGTAAACTGGACGATGCACTTGTCCCATTTGCGCAAATCCCACAGCTGAACGGTGCCATTCTCCGATACGGCCGAGAACACGTTCTGCGAGTGTGGCGAAAACTTGACATCGCGCACAGACTCCGAGTTGCTAAAGTACGTATTGACAGACGTATCGAAGCGTATATCAAAGCATTTGATTGTGCCATCCTGTGAGCCGGAGATCAAGATATTCGGCTCCGTGCTGTGAAATGTGACTGCGTGGGCAGTGCGCTCGTGCTCATTGTAAACAAGCTGCTGCTTTTGTCGCCCGAATTTGGACAGATCCCACACGGAGACAACGCCATTTGTGGCGGCCGTGGCCAGAATATTGTTATCTAGTGTGCTCCAGGCGACGCCATTGGCGGAATAGCTGAGATTTTGGTTTTTGCCACGCATATTGCACACCTCCGTAAAGCCATTGCTTTCGATCGAATAGATCTTGAGCACTGAAAGAAAACTTTTGAATTATTAAAATTTGGACAATATAATTTTTTAGCCTTACAGCTGCGCCCGGCAGTGGCGACCTGATTGTGATTCTTGTTAAGGGCCAAGGCATTGGCGTGGCCCTCCGAGCAGATGCGCTGCGATACTGTGGTAAGGTCAGCATCCTCCAACGAGTCGGGCATTTTGAGAAAATTTTAAAAACCGTTTATTAAACACAAACTTCTTTTTTGGCCTTTATCGCTAAACAATAACATTGTAACTAACATTGGCATTGCTGCACTGTTATTAACAGCTGCACATAACAGTCATAAATAATAAACATTCACTATATTGTTTGAAAAGAGCATTTAAAATACGTAATACATGTTTAAAACTAAAAATAGTTAAAATAAATGCTGTATTTTAGTAATATAAGAATTATTTATAAACGTTTGCTTATCAGTTAACATAATTGCTCCACAGCTAACATTATCTTCATACATGCACAGAACATTTGCAATCGCACTGGCAACTCTGTGTTATCACCAATCGACAAAAACAGATGGCTGCTGTCTTTGACGAAATTCGTCCTCCATTAGAATTTTTGAAATACACGCACACAGAATGCCGGACATCAAAATAACACCGCTAGGCGCCGGCCAGGATGTGGGCCGCAGCTGTCTGTTGCTCTCGATGGGCGGCAAAAACATAATGCTCGACTGTGGCATGCACATGGGCTACAATGATGAAAGACGCTTCCCGGACTTTTCCTACATTGTGCCGGAAGGACCCATTACCAGCCACATCGATTGTGTGATCATATCGCACTTTCATCTAGGTGAGTAACAAGTATATTAAAAACGTTTGCCTCACAATCATACAATCGCGTATATTTAGATCACTGTGGCGCTCTGCCGTATATGTCTGAGATAGTGGGCTATACGGGGCCCATTTACATGACTCATCCGACCAAGGCGATAGCGCCCATATTGCTCGAGGACATGCGCAAGGTGGCCGTTGAGCGGAAGGGCGAATCGAATTTCTTTACCACGCAAATGATAAAGGACTGCATGAAGAAAGTAATACCCGTGACTTTGCACCAGAGCATGATGGTGGACACAGATCTGGAGATCAAGGCCTACTATGCTGGCCATGTGCTGGGCGCCGCAATGTTCTGGATCAAGGTTGGCTCCCAGAGCGTTGTATACACCGGCGATTACAACATGACGCCCGATCGGCATCTGGGCGCTGCCTGGATTGACAAATGCCGGCCGGATCTGCTTATCACGGAGAGCACCTATGCCACAACAATTCGAGATTCGAAACGCTGCAGAGAACGAGATTTCCTTAAGAAAGTCCACGAATGCGTTTCGAAAGGCGGAAAGGTTTTAATACCCGTCTTTGCGCTGGGACGAGCTCAGGAGCTGTGCATCTTGCTGGAGACGTACTGGGAGCGCATGAACCTTAAGTATCCAATATACTTTGCCCTGGGTCTGACTGAGAAGGCGAATACCTACTACAAAATGTTCATAACCTGGACAAATCAGAAGATTCGCAAGACCTTTGTGCATCGCAACATGTTCGATTTCAAGCACATAAAACCCTTCGATAAGGCCTATATTGATAATCCCGGCGCGATGGTTGTGTTTGCCACGCCGGGCATGCTGCACGCCGGCCTCTCGCTGCAAATCTTCAAGAAGTGGGCGCCAAACGAAAACAATATGGTCATTATGCCCGGCTACTGTGTGCAGGGCACGGTGGGCAACAAAATTTTAGGTGGCGCCAAAAAAGTCGAATTCGAGAACCGTCAAGTGGTCGAGGTCAAAATGGCTGTGGAGTACATGAGCTTTTCGGCCCATGCCGATGCCAAGGGTAACTTTAATAAGACAAATTTCAGGTCAACAAATCTAATCCTATACTCTTTTTAGGCATCATGCAGCTCATCCAGAACTGTGAGCCGAAGAACGTAATGCTCGTTCACGGCGAGGCGGAGAAGATGAAATTCCTGCGCGCCAAGATACGCGATGAGTTCAATCTGGAAACATATATGCCAGCCAATGGCGAGACCTGTGTGATTTCCACGCCCGTGAAAATACCTGTGGATGCCTCCATATCACTGCTGAAGGCGGAGGCACGCTCCTACAACGCACAGCCGCCGGATCCGAAACGTCGTCGTCTAATACACGGCGTTTTGGTTATGAAAGACAATCGGATTATGCTGCAAAATCTGACGGATGCCCTTAAAGAGATCGGCATCAATCGCCATGTCATGCGCTTCACGTCAAAGGTCAAAATGGACGACCCGGGGCCAAAGTTGCGCACCAGCGAAAAACTCAAATTGCTGCTGGAAGAGAAGCTGACCGGCTGGACGGTGTTATTGCAGGAGAGTGGCACCATAACCATCGAAAGCGTCGAGGTCAACGTGGAGGAGGATGAAAAGGATCCCAAACAAAAGACTATACTGATCACTTGGACCAACCAAGATGAAGATATTGGCGCCTTTATACTGAATGTCCTACAGAACATGTGCTAGGATCACTCATATTATTTCCAGAGGAACAGCATTGGCCAGTTGTTAACAGGCCTTAACGTGTCCAGCACGATTCCATAGTTGTTAAGCGAATAATGTTGATATAAATTGTGGTTTTTGAAGTTTTACTTAAATACATTTATCAACTATTTTCCTACCCGTAACAAATATTAGTGATTCTCCTCACTTTAGAGACCCAATCGGAACGAATGGAAATGGAACATCAACTACAAATTGGGCCCGGAATGCCAACTCATAAAATTCAATTACAAATTAAAATGGATTGTGGAAATGGATATTTCAACTAAAAATTCGTTTCATTCGTTCCACGCTATTTATTCTGGTTTTATCTCAGATAATTATAAGTTTTAAATCAATTAATACGCAGCTCTGGCGTCTTCGTATCGTATGTGTTATTTAGGCTTCATGAAATCGTTGGAGCTATAGCTGCGGCTCGAACGGGAGTATGTGCGTTGGGCACACATCTTATGTCAGGGCAGCGGCACCGGAGATGATTTCAATCAGCTCGCGGGTAATGACAGCCTGTCTGGTGCGGTTGAATGTGAGCGTCAGTTTCTCAATCATTTCACCGGCGTTCTTCGAGGCGTTGTCCATGGCAGTCATGCGGGACGATTGCTCAGAGCAAGCGCCCTCCTTCATGGTGTAGAAGATAAGCGAGGCCAGCGAGAACTCCAGATAGCTCTTGACGACATCGGTATCGAGCGAGTCGTAAACGGCCAGCTTCTCCGACTTCTCAACAGTGGCCCCACTGAAGATGGGCAAGGAAGAGCACTGGTAAGACACCACCGACTTGAATCTGTTGTAATAGATCTTGCCCTCGGTGTACTCGTAGCCAGCCGACAGCACCTCATGCGCAATCTTGGATGCATCCACGAAGGTGGGTGGCAGACGGCCGATCTCGTTGGCGACCATCAGGATGTTCTTGCCGTACAGACGGGCCAGAATGGAGCGCGACTTGTCGCCAACGCAGAACACCTTGGTGTTCACATCGTCCTTTTGCAGCTCACCACGGATTTGACGCGCAACACCGGTGTGAACGGCACCGCAAAGGCCACGATCCGATGTAATGGCGATGAGGAGCTTCTTGGGCTCGGCGGCGCCATCGGCCTGGATTTCGGTTTTCTCAAAGAATTGCTGAGCACCGACACCGTAGGGACGCGCTGCCTTCAAATCACGCTCGGCACGGGAGTATTTCGCCGCGGACACCATCTTCATTGATTGCGTAATTTTTTGGATGTTCTTTACGGATTTGAGGCGCATAGAAATCGACTTCAATGTGGCCATACCACGTTGCTGCTGGGCAACAATGGTGGCTTCAACAGCCAGTGGCAGCAAAAGCGCAGTACGTTGCATCATCATCCTGTGAGCTGTTGAAGTTCCTGCACAAGAAATTAGCACAAAATTGTACGAACGAACAGCGAAAATTTACCTGCGTGAAGTTGGCAGCGAGACGAATGTTATAACACAGAGCGGCCTTGCCACATTGAGCAACTGTCAAGTGTCCCCGGTGAGTGGCAGCAATCGCTGTGAATGGTTAGCGGCTAGCATTAGACAGCTTAAAACTCATCAAAATTTACATAACATATTATAGTTGACACCCAATTATTTTAGTTTTATTATATTTTTATTTAAGATAATAGTTATAGTTTTAACTAACTTTTTGGCCAATCGATATCATATTCTTAGTCAGCTGCTCGTCCATTCGATTGTGCACCCCTAGTTCGCGTGTCATCACTAAAGCAACCAAAAGCAAGAAGAAGCAAAAAGCTGACGTACTCGGGAAAAGTTTAGAATTAATTAAGCAATTTAACGTTTATCAGGCATAACGGAATAGCTATAATGTAACATAGTGCAACAAGAAACGCGTTAGTCTTTAATTTTGTATTAAGCCCCCAAAAAGCCATTCGATTTCACTCCCAGATAGTATGTTGGAAAATTGTTGCTACTGTGCATAGGAAACAGGACAACAGACGACGAACGTGCATTGAAAGTAAACGACGAAAAGTGTGGGCAGGCGAATTGTTGATAAATACCCTTATATATGTATGTGGATAAATCTCAAGTGTATATCAGACACACATTTAACAGCTGGCAAACAAAAGGAATTCACGATAAATGCAAACGGCTCAAAAGTACGTAGCACTCAATGTTGGTGTTGGTGTCAGTGTTGGTAGTGGTGGTGGTGGTGGTGGTGTTGTACACGCATTAACGTTAATATCTCTGTCTCTCTTTTGGCAGCGCCTCTCTTCTGCTGCCTTAAACAATAGTCAACATAGACAGCAACAGCTGTGTGCGTGTGTGTGTGAGTGCGTGCGTGTGTTGGTGTTGTAGTTGCGCACTGTGTGTGTGTGCGTACTGTGTGTGTTGTCGCCTTTTGGGTGTTTATCGGACGTAACAAAATATTGAGCCGTCGAGCAAAACACATGATGTGGTCGTTCTTCTCGCGCGACTCCTCCAAAGACTTCCCCTATGATATTGGCGAACCCGTCGCTGGCTTCGACAACTATTCCATATGGACACTGCACAAGGCCAAGCGCAAGGGCACCCTCGAGGAGGTGTCTGTCTTTGTTTATGACATACGCAGCGGCTCCGATACGAAATGCGAGCTGGCCAAGGCGTCGCTGAAGCGCCTCAAAACGTTGCGTCACCCGAGCATATTGCAATTTCTGGACTCCCTGGAAACGGACAAGATGCTGTACGTAGCCACCGAGGCAGTGGAGCCCCTGGGCACATATTTCACCAAATTGGCCACAGACAATGTACAGAAGGGCCTCTATCTGGCCTGGGGCATCTTTCAAATAACGGCAAGCTAAAATTAAGTTTAATATTCTATACATTTAATGTAAACTTTTGTATTTAATTGCAGCGCGCGCTCTCCTTTCTCAATAACGATGGCAATTTGCGGCACAACAATGTGTCCGCCTGGTCGGTGTTCGTCAATGCCTCCGGCGAATGGAAGCTGGGCAGCTTGGAGTATGTCGCTGCCGCCGATGGCAATCCCATGCCCCCTGTCAAAATACCCGTCACGCTGGAAGTGTACGATGCTCCAGAGAAGAATGATCAGAGCAAGCTGAAAGCAGCCACCAAGTGGTATAATATACACATTACAAAAACTCCTCTACGAATCATAGCTTAACACTTGCTCTTTCTTTAGTTCCGTGGATATGTGGGGTTTGGGTTGTCTCGTTTGGGAATCCTTTAATGGTGTCCTCAAGCAGCGCTCCAATCTGAAAGACATTGACCACATACCCAAGTCGTTGCAGTCGCTTTATTGTGAACTGGTTGGAGCGTCGCCCTCAAATCGACCAAATCCGGCGGATATTATTACGCGGTGTCGCAAACCAGGCGGTTTTTTCAAAAATGATCTGGTGGACACGCTGCTCTTCCTCGAGGAAATTCAAATCAAAGACAAGGCGGAGAAGAATCGATTTTTTAGCGGCCTGACCACGCACCTGGAGAACTTCCCCGATAATGTTTGCAGACACAAAATACTTCCACAGCTGATAACCGCTTACGAATACGGAGATGCGGGCTCCGCGGTGCTGGCGCCCATGTTTAAGGTGCAGTAAACGATAACAACGCTTGTACAATCTAAGCAATAACAATAATTTATACTTCTTAGCTGGGCAAACTGCTGGATGAGCAGGAATATCAAAAGCGCATTGTGCCCTGCGTAGTGAAGCTCTTTGCATCCACGGATCGTGTGACTCGCTCACGTCTGCTGCAGCAATTGGATCTGTTTGTTGCGCATCTGCAGCCGCCGGTGGTAAATGATCAAATATTTCCACAAGTGGCGCACGGCTTCCTGGACACAAATGCCACCATACGCGAGCAGACGGTCAAGTCCATTATACATTTGGCGCCCAAGCTGAACTACAACAATCTCAACGTGGAGGTGTTGCGTCATTTTGCGCGTCTGCAGGCGCGCGATGATCAGGGCGGCATACGCACCAATACGACCGTGTGCCTGGGCAAGATAGCGCCCCATCTGCATCCGCAGGTGCGCCAGCGCGTGCTCGTCTCAGCCTTTATACGTGCCATGCGTGATCCCTTTCCGCCGGCGCGTGTCGCTGGCGTTCTCGCGCTGGCGGCCACACAGCAATATTTTCTGCTAAGTGAAGTGGCCAATCGTGTCTTACCATCGTTGTGTTCGTTGACTGTTGACCCCGAGAAGACAGTGCGCGATCCAGCCTTCAAAACAGTGCGCGGCTTCCTAGGCAAGCTCGAGAAGGTCTCCGAAGACCCCAGCTTGCGCGAAACAATGGGTAAGTGCAGCAGGAACAACAGTTAAATGTGTGTTATTAATATTGTTGCCTTGCAGAAGCGGATGTTCATACCGCCACGCCTTCAATTGGTAATGCGGCTGCCACCTGGGCGGGCTGGGCAGTCACAGCCGTAACAGCCAAGTTCTATCGCAGTCAAAGCGATTCATCCAGACCCCGACCGCCTTTGACGGGTCGCAATCTATCCAAGCCTGCGTCATTGGGTAAGCTATAAACTTAAAGAATATTAAAAAAGATTCTAATTTTATTTGTTGTGCAGAGCAACCTTCGAGCAGCAGCCTTTCGACCACCACAAGTAGCGTTACCTCCATGACCTCGTTGGAGCATGAAAGTAATGATACCTCCGCCTCGGCCTCTGATTATGGCAACAACGATTGGGACAATGAGAACTGGGGTGAAATGGATGTGAGCTTGATTTAACCAAAATATTAGCCAATTGTTTATTAACTCTAATCTTGTTTTTGTAGACATCTCAGGATCCAAGCAGTCCGTTGGCAGCCAGCTCCAACAATGGTCAACTGGCGGCGACCAATGCGCTGAGCGAGGTGCGCGATGGCTGGGATAACGAGGAGTGGGGCAGTCTGGAAGAGGATCCGGTAAGCTATAAAAACTACTTCCCTTAACTTGAACTCACTTTGTGCATCTGCAGTGCGAGGAGGAGGAACAAGCGGAGCAGGAGCAACAACAGCAACAGCTGGCCAGACAATCGATATCCTCAACGACATCATCCAGCCAGCAGCAGCAACGACCTCTGCTGCCGCATCAGCATCAACAGCAGCTGCAGCAGCACGAGCTGAACGATCTTATCGAGCCGCTGGCCAAGCTGAATTCCCACATCACATTATCGCCGTCGCGACAACACCAGACACCGCTGCGGCCAAAAGAGCTGATCAATCTGTCGAGCAGCGCCAACACATCACCCACATCGCCGGGCGCATTGACCAATTGCAATAATATAAGCCCGCCAACGTCACATTTGAATAACTCAACGCATAATGCCAATTGGAATAGCGACTCCTGGGCCGATGGCGAGTTTGAACCCTTCGATGAGCCGGGCATGGGTGAGTTGCATTAAAGATCAACGATCATTCAAAAACTAAACTAACTATTCAAAATTGTAGGCAACAGCAAACTGGATGAGGCGCGTCGCAAGCGCGAGGATAAGAAGCTGCAGCGACAGCGGGAATTGGAGGCGCGTCGAGCGCAACGCGCCACTGGCCCATTAAAATTGGGCGCTAAAAAGCTTTAAAAGGATTTACAGAAACCAGCAAAAGTGCTTGCATTGTTCTAGCATTGTATATTTATTAGCTCTTATTCCAACAGAAATCTGTAAGCCTAAAGTGTATGCGTGAATTTGTATAACTCTGTGTGCGTGCGTGCGTGTGTGTCTGTGCGTCTCTGTATGTGTATTTGTGTGTGTGTGTGCGAGTGTGCATTGAATGCGAACTCGACATCTAAGTCTCCATTTCGATTTTTTGCCCATAGGCGCAATAAAATTTCATACCTATAGAAAAGTGGCACGAAATTATTTAAGCATTGAAACTTTGTTAGCCTAATAAACATAAATGTAAACACACACTCCTAAACTAAACAAACAACTAAACTGAAAGAAAAACCAACCACACTAGCTAGTAAATTATTTCAAATTTATACTTTATTAAGGCCCCTTACTAAAGGATGTGAGAGATAAATAATGTTGTCGAATGATATAAATGTACTAAAGTTAAATTAAATTTTGATAGTTTTGTATAGTATTGTGAGTAATTGTGATGAATTCAGAGGTTTAGTGATTGAAATCTTTTTCAAAACATTTTGCACAGCTTTAAAAACAAAGTATTTTTTATTCCACTTCCAGTTTCCTAGCGATGGGCATGTCAATGTGTGTGTGTGTGTGTGTTGAATATCCTTTAATTATTGCTCATCCATTTTTCAGAATTATAAAGAAAACCGATAAAACATATGCCAGATTTTGACTTTCTAGGAGCTCTTTAAACAAATTGAAAAACCATTTTTTGCTGTTCGCAGCAAAAACTAAACAACAATTGTGAATTTTAATAAAAATATATATATACATATATATATAAATATTGTATTTTTATATAGTACCTAAACACAATAAATAAAAAATAAACAAAAGAGAAAAAAATCAACTGCAAGCAATTACGAAACGAAATAATTTGTAAGCTTTTTCATATTAAAATTTGTACGTAGTAAAATTTGCACCTGTTATTGCCTATGTTGCTATATAGGAACAAGCTACCAGAAAGCCCAAAATTCAGATCGTTTTCTGGCAACAACAACAAGAACAAAACAACAACTTTTTAAATGTGAATTTTCCCACTAACAGCACCAAGCGCAAGCCATTTTTGCATGTCAAAGTTACATTAAAAACGAAAAAAAAAATTACCTTACCTAACCCATTATATATAAATATATATATATATATATATATATATATATATATATTAAAGCCTGTATATATATTTACATAACATATACGCCGATTTTTTCCAATACCTCAATATCAGTGTACAATTTTTCCATATATATTTTTTAATACCCGACTACCAATAACCGGAAAAAAACGTAAAAAAAAAACAATTGTAACAAACTAATAAGAAATGTTGAATTTTGAAAATCTGATTGTTGTCGCCGCATCAATTGTATATGAATTTGTACATCTTGCAGTAACAAAAAAATAAAAAAAAAATAAATGAAACCAAACTAGAAAAAAAAATCATAAACAAATCGAACAGAAAAGTTAAGCTACTTAGAATTAATGTGGCATTAATTTTTAGCAAACAAAAAAAGGTAAACATTTTTAGAAAATACAATTTTCAGAGCAACATTAAAAATTAGTAATTGAAATTTATAGAAATCAACAAGAAACAAAAAAAAAAAAAACTAACAAAACATGAAAATTCATTGTTTAGACAAATTTTAAAGACTGCAAAGAAATTCATTGAAAGTGGTAAATGATAAAAACAAAAAAAAAAAAACAACGTAACAAAACAAAAAATTAAAATTATTTAGTACTAATCATCAGTAAAAATAAATTTTGAAAAATTTAACACATAAATTGTGAAAGTTGACTTTTAATATTGAAGGAAAATGGAATTAAAAAATCGAATTTTTTTAGTTAAATTTTATCTGGAAAGAAATTCTGCTTAAGATATTTTTGTTTTTTTTTTTACACTCAATTTTATTCTGTTCTGGAATGTAAATGTTTAGAGGGGTTTTTCTGCTGTGTATTATATGAAATGTTGTTTGTGGCTTTAAGTATTTAAAGTCTTTTGTTTTGTTCACACAAATGGTCCGTCAATTCTGGAAATTGGTGCAACAACTGTTTCGCATTGTTTGCTAATTGCAACAATTAAACCAATGGCATTAACCGCTTCGTGTGTTGTATTTAAACGCCTATTTGGACAGCTGTTTTGTATTTTTCTTTTAAGCCACCCATCTGGCCCCAAGGACCACCAAGATAGACACCTCAAAGAGGCGTCTGCATAGATCGCCCAGACTTAATTCTACAACAGCATGTTCTGTGCCACTTTATAAGACATGTGTTTTATTTAATTTATTTTACTAGAACATTTTTCCATTAAGCATTTTTTACTCTTATCTTTGCTTTAATTTTTTAAAAATTTCTAAAAATAATTTGTTATATTTTCTTTATTTAAATTTTATTTAAATTCTAGTTACATTTTTAAAGCATACTTTTTGGGTGTTTGCTGAAGATTTTTGCTTTGTTTACTTTTAGAAAAACAAGTTTTATTTTGCTTTAGAAAAAACAAAAATCTAAATTTGGTTCACATTTATAAAACCCTTATATTATTGTATAAAAAGCAAAGTAAAAACCATTATAAGGGCATTTGGTGCCCAAGCTTTAAATAGCATAAATTCTTACAAATTTTGATGAAGATTTGTTTGAACACAGAAACCCGTATAAAATTAATTTTATGGTTTGTGTCAAACAAAACCTGAAAAATAAAACTAAAAATGAGCTGTTTTAGTTGCGGGTGCTCTTATTTTTTTTTTAATAATAGAAGAATAAGACTTTGGGAACTTAAGGAAAAAAATCGATATGGTTAGAAATATAAATTATACCTTATACCCTTCCAGCTTTTAAAAACGCCCGAGTTATGCCTGCATAAGTTGATTAATATATTGATTATTATTTATTTTGGCAAGCAACAGAAATATTAATAATAATTTTTATTTTGTTACTGAAAGCAAATATTCAAATTTAATATGCCAAATTGGATAGAAGAAATTTCTTATTCTCTGAAAAATATCGCAAAATAACTGAGACTTAAAATCTTAAGCGTTATTAATATTGGACATCTTATGGGAAGCTTGTATAGTAGAAGAGAATCGAGATAGATGATATACATACAAAGTATTCCTAAATCTAATTAACAAGTCTGTTAAAAAAAATCTATATGTATATGGTTTTTTTTATTAATTATCAGAAAACTCACTCTGTCATCGATATAATGAAATATCCTTAAGCAATATAGAAAGTCTGAAGCTTCATATTTATATCAACTTTGGTAATAATCAGCACTTAAAATCTGTCAGATAAAAACGTGCCTAAAAAATAAATATTTTTTAAAAATTAAAGTTAGGTAACTTTTTATTAAATTAATATAAAATAATTTGCATAAGTTAAAGTTATCTTTTTCTACCTCTTATTATTTTTAACGTGCCTAAAAAATAAATCGTTTTTTTGAAAATAAAGCGTAGGTAACTTTTTATTAAATTAATATAAAATAATTTACATAAATTAAAATTAAGTTTTTCTAGCTTTTATTATTTTTAACGCGCCTAAAAAATAAATATTTTTTATAAAATGAATGTAAAATAATTTGCATAAATTACAGTTATGTTTTTCTAGCTCTTATTATCATATTCAAGACCTTTCGTAAAATTCCCTCTTAAAAGCACTAATTTCCACACTTTGTGATAAATCAACATAAAGACATCCATAACTCAATCAATTCTGCTCTTGTCACTGATCAGAAATTTATGTATCTATATGACATACACATAGCCTGCAACCCCTCAACACACATATTCTTAACAACTTTATTAAATCGTGATTTTGCCCCCTTTAAACACATACAATTTGAATGGCCAGAGATTAAAAATGAAGTGAGGATCAATTGGGGGGAATTGGGTTGTTTGTCGTGTCCGATGCTGAAGAGCGTGCATCTGTTGGGCATTTCAATTATTACAGATCGTTTGACGCCGACACGCTCCACTTGTTTATTTTTAGGTACGAACCGGGCCAAAGTCAAAAACGTTGCTAATTTGATTGGCTGGCTTTTCTCACGCGCTCGTTTTTGTTTTTTTTTTTCGGGCTGCACTTGAATCTGTTGACTGCTGTTGGGAGTTGCCCTTGCCAGTGAGTCAATCACTCACAGCTCTGTAGCTGCTCCAATTGGCTTCACTTGGCTCCAAACCGAAAATAGCAACAAATGCGAAATGTCTTTGCGAAACTATTTTTAGTAGTTGAAGTCATTGCTTTACACTTAAAGGGGTGTGTAGCTGGGGGAGGGGGGTGTGTACTACTTGCCTGACAAGCAACAACAACAACAATTGCAATAATCACAGCATTAACAACAATGCAACCAAGTGCATTACTCATACGCCCTGCCTAACCAAAGATCGCGTGTCTAATCGGTGTGTGTGCTTACTTGTGTGTGTGTGTGTTTGTGTGTTTGTGTGTAGAATGTGAAGCGAAGTCGTAATCGTATAATTAAATGTTGGATCGTGATAAAGCTGTGCAAATATTGAGATCATTATGTTAATGCCAATCTGGCCGCCAGCGACAGTTTCTTGGCCAAATCAAATGCCACCCATTTTGCGCTTATTAAACTTGAAATATTATTGTTTTTCTTTTTGATTTTGTCACCGATGCGGCCAATTTGGCACGCAGGTGTGCTACAACAACAACAACAACAACAACAACAACATCGAATTTACTAACATTCGAAGAATTCACATAATTTTGTCGCTTAAAGCGTGCGCAAAATGCATTAAATGGTTTTTTTTATTTGTTGTTGTTGTTGTTGTTTTTGCTGCAATTGCAGATTTATGACAACTTCAACTACCCTGTAGAAATCGGGGAGGGAGTCGCAAGTACCAAAGAGTATTAAATAGTTAGTACTAGTTTGGGATATAAATAAAATAAGTCTTTTCGTCTCTTAATATATTAAGCTTAGATATTTTTCTACTATCTATTTATTTATTATATTTATTTATTTTCTTTTTATTTTATTTTATTTTATATTGATTTAATTTTTTTATTTTATTTTATTTTAAATTATTTTATTTAATATTATTTAATTTGATTTTATTTTCAAATTTTATTTTATATATTTGATCTATTTATTTTATTTCCTTTTATTATATTTTATCAATATACATTTTTATTTTATTTTAAATTATATTATTTCATTTTATTTTATGTTTTTATATTTTTTATTTGTTTTATTTTATTTCATTATATATTTGTATTTAATTTTATATATTTCATATTTTTATTTTATTTTATTACATTTATTTTATATATTTAATCTATTTATTTTATTTTATTTTATTTTTAATTTTATTTTATTTTATTTATTTACCTATTTTATTTATTCTACAAGTAGCTTAACAAATGTCTCAATTTTGCTTGATAAATTTTAAATTCGCCCGTACTTTACAGGGCATCGGCTAGTCGTGCACTGCCTGCTTCACATTTTTTTGCAATTTAGCGTCAACGTCTCGGATTCGATTCAATCAAAGCGCAACTTGCCGCTGCCTTTGGCTTTGCCTTTGCCTTTGGCTTTGGCTTAAACTCAACTTCAGCTTTAAGTTAAGATTTGTTTTCGGCGTCTTTTGTTGTTGTTGTTGTTGAAAATTTCAAATTAGCTGCAGCTCGCATTGTTTAACATTTTTAATGTTCATGTTTTACGTTTTGTGTTTTGTTTATTTATTTTTCATTTTTTAGTTACCGCTCCCTTAAAACGCTGCAATTTTTGTCGTCAGTTATTTATTTACTTTTAGCTTCTGATGAT
Source organism: Drosophila lacertosa (assembly GCA_004143845.1). NCBI lineage: Eukaryota > Metazoa > Arthropoda > Insecta > Diptera > Drosophilidae > Drosophila > Drosophila lacertosa. The sequence continues at coordinate 84,020 of SCDZ01000060.1, forward strand.
AATGTTAACCTTGGCAGCTGCATGATCTGCAATTTTCCTGCCCTAAACAATATTATGCAGTTACAATCTTACAAATAGAAAAGTGTGTTAGTTTTTTTAATTTTTTTATTTGTTTTTTTTTTTTACAAATTTATCTTAGCTGATGACTCACCTCGGCTAGTTAGGATAATTTATTTATGTACATACATATATTTGCCCAGCTCGTGACGCGAGTCTTAACCTTGATCTTATCCTAGTTGATTTTTGCACACGCTTATCTTAAAAGTTTAGAAAGCTTTTTTTTAAGTACATTTTCGGTTTTCTCCCTTTATAAAAAAGAACGCAGGCCATAAACAAGGTAAACTTCCCCTTATCGTTGAGGCAAAATGTAACTGTGAATTTATGCACTTAGCACTTGGGCAAAGATATAAAATTGTCACAAAATATTTGCCAAGTTAAAATTGTAAAAATGATCTCAGAACAGGGCAATTAAATAAAGTTGATATTTTTTTAAGACATTTCTTGATTTATATTTGGATTAGACAATTAACAGTATTTAAATAGCTTTTGGGGGGTTGAGATATTACAGGGTATATTATATTATTTTAGAAGCTTAACTTTGTTTTTTAAATGTTTTAGATTTTTTTAATTATAACTAAAGAAACTGAAAGGTTTCTTCCATAGTTCATTCTTAGGAAATTAAATATTTGTAAAGAGAGCAAAAGCTTAAATAGTATAACTAATATATATATAGTATATTTAGATAACAAGCTAGTTCCAATTGCTTTAGCATGACTTATGTTTTATAAATATGCATAAAACTGATAAAAACACATCTCTTATCTAAATAACAATAGAGTCTTATAAAGTTTGTGCTATTAATATTATTTATTAGCTTAACTTAAACGCATTTAATTAGCTGGCGTCTGCTAGATTATGTATTATTTTATATACATTTATATATCTATTTATATATACATATATATCTCACTTTGAAGTATGCCTCATCGAGGGTTTTCCCCAATGGCATTTAAAAAGACGTGTGTGGAGCATACTTATGATATTGGAGCTAGTTTCCGTTTATATATGGATGTGTGTGTGTGTGTGAGTGAATGTGTGTGTGTCCATAATAACAAGCACACATGCTAAACGGACAAACCCCCAAAGCAAATAAGCAATATATACATACATACATACACATATGTATATATGTATATATGCCCATATGTAAATACACAACAAAATAAGTCTCAACCGTAATACCGCACAATGGTTTAACACACCCCGTTTACCGCCCCCCCCTCCCCCTTCCCCTCTCGATACCCTGTTTAGCTGGCCAAGAAAACAACTTGCGCTTAAATAGAAAAGCCACGCAAAACGCAAAAACCGCAAAAGATAAGCTCAGTCAAATGCGTGTGCTGTATGATAATAAAGGCAACAACAACAACTACAAAAGCAACAACAGCAACAACAACAACAACAACAACCGCGATGACTCATGCGTTGGCGACGCGTGGACATTGAGACATTTGCCACAACTTGTGGCACGAGCGGACAATATTTACAACTGGCGGCTGCATGCAAAAAGTTTCCTTCGGACGATGAATGAAAACGAGGAACCTACAACGAGGGGGAGGGGGAGGCGGGTCTTAGCTGGGCCTGAATAGCTAAAAATACAAGCGCAATTAGAGCGCCTGCAAACGGGTTTTTGTGGCCAGGTTGCGGCCAAGTTGTGGCCAAGTTGTGGCCAAGTTAGCTTGGGGCTTGGCTTGGCGCACACGTGTTGAGCCAAGCGCAAGTTTTTTTTTTGTTTATCTTTTTTTGGTACCCTATAAGTGTGTTGAACAGAGGGTATATTGCAGCTGTGCAAATGTATATACTACATACATGTGTAATAGGCAGAGCCAGGCATATCTCTTATGGTGTTAATAGTTGCACCAGGAACTTCAATCTAATCCTTTGTCTCGTTAGGCATAAAAGTTGTTGTATACCCTAAAAATAATTAATATTCTTGTTCATCTTTTTAGTTGCCCTTAGATAAATAAAGAAAAGTTTCGATATTCGATACTTTTAAAATTCGGAATTATTTTTAATTATTAATAGTTTTCACTCATACTGATTCTCAGACCTGATTATTTTGGTATAGCTTGAATATTATAAGAGAAAGAATCACAATAAAATATGTTTCTATAAGATATTTTAAGTTTTCCTGCTGTTTTTACGAACATTACTCTTCTTGGGTATTTGTGTATAAAAATAAATACCACAAGAAGAAGTCCAAAAGTACCTTTGGTTTTTTTATAATTTATAATTTTTTAATAATAATAAGTAAATTCCAGCCTTTCTAAAAGTTTATCGCTTGCTTAATGTGGACATATCTCCCTTAGCGTTTTAAGCAATAAACCTTATATAAACTAAATAAAATATTAATGCAAAAGCGGACTCCTGATGACATCCTGCAAATATCTTACAAATTCAGATTTCGACCTCACAAAATATTAAAATGCCAATTCGCAGGGTATCTGCTAGTCAGTCACTCTGAGCTCTCTGTGCTATTTGCAGTTGGCATTGCCAGGCGCTGCACAAAGTTCAAGCCGCAGTCGCCGCCGCAGTCGCCGCCGCAGTCGCCGCCGCAGTCGCCGCTGCAGCCACCCGCATCCGCGACACGAGCCTGTAAGTGGGTCAATTACAGGCTGCCATTGTCGCGCGACTTATAAGGCAACAAACATAAGTACATATGTACATACATATGTGTGTGTCTGTGTGTGTGTGTGTTGGCCAAATTGTGAAATAATAAATTCAATTTCACAAAAAATGTTAAGTTTCTTTTATACGCAAACCAGAAGCGACAGCAGCCGCAACAACAACAGTTAAAAACGCGTTCGAATTTGATTGTGAAATTCTAGGAACCGTTGTCGCCGACTGCGCTGCCAGCGTCGCTGCTGCGACCGCGTTGCGGTAGTTAAATTTTACGCTACATTTGGGTAACCACAACAACAACAACAAGAAGAACAACAACAGCAACAGTCACAAGCAGAACAGCAACAATAACATCGCACAGCTGTGCTTGAAACGATCTTTGCTTCTAGTCTCCTCCTCATTTGTTGCCTCCTCCTCTGCACCCGCACAAACATCGTCTCATCCTACTGTTCCTGCGCCTCCTTTCATTGCATGCTTAAGTTTGCTTCTTACTGTTGTTTTCTCTCCTTTTGTTGCGGCGGCGAAGTTTTTATTTATGTGCAAGCGCTTTTTGTATACCCTAACAAAGGGCACATAACTTTGTCATTGAGTTTGCAATAAATGAAATTGTGAATCGAATTCTAAATAAAGCTTAAATTTAAGTTTGAGCTAACTCTACGGCAATGGAAACTGATTCAAAAATATTTTATTTAGTATAACGAAGTAGAGTAAATTGTATTATTGGAAGATTTAAGACATTTTAATATATATATGATATGATTATTTGTAGTAGTTACTTTTGCCCATAAAAATACCTATTACTTCTATTATTTCCATTCTCACAAGAGCTAAAGCTTTATTTCATATTATTTATGGTAAAGAGCATTTAAACTTCAATTGACGTTAAGTTTACCTTGGGTATTATATTGTTGTTTTAGCTCTTTTTTTTCGTGCCGACCCGCGCTCCATTTTTAAGGTGTGTGCGGTTTTTAATTTTTAATTTGGAAGTGTTTTATCTGCTGTCGGTCTGTCCCTCTCTCTCTCCTGTTCTCTTTCTCTCTACTATATATACTTATACTATATATAATATAATATACTATATATATATATATACTCCCAAATGTATACTATATATGTATAAGCTATTAAAAAAAAGTTATGATTCAAACGTAAAAAATAATTTTAGTATTCATATTTTTTAAGCATTATATTATTTATTCAAATATCGATCAGGCAAACGTTGATTTGATTTAATCGAAAAGGAAATTGTGGCTTAAATGTCAAACTCATAAGTTGTTTAATTCGCCTTTTCACTGGTTCTTTCTTTCATTTTTATTTGGGGAACTGTTCAGCTTTTAGGGGTCCGTTTCTGTCTGTCTGTCTGCGGGACGGGCAGCGTCGATTAATTACTCAGGGCCCCCTTAAAAGTTGGCGCGTTCGCCGCTTTGCTGATTTTAAGATTTTCAGATTTAGCTTTACGAGCCTTTTGCGCTTGACAAGTCCGAATTGAAATATGCGTCGGAGTCGGAACGGAGACTTGCAGAGAGGGCATAAAAATACCAGAGCCAGAGCTTGACATGTTTTTATAGTATTTTTTCTTCGTTTCGCTGTCATAGAGGTATATTGATTTTGTAAAACGATATGCGACTTTATTAAATTTAAAATTAAATTTTTCATATTCGGGGTTTGAGTCCCAGCATTACGCTAATTATGAATGTGGTATTTTACTAACTCAGACCTATTAAAAAATGTTTTAAGTCCACATCCTATACTTTTAATAATAATAATTTTCCTTAAAAAAACATTTTTGGGCATTCCGGAACATATAATGTTGCATTTAAAGGGTATTTCAAATGTGCCCATAAAAATGTTCTTTCCACTCGCTTCGTTCTTTTCATTTTGGGCTAAAGGCATTTAGAGTTTTGTTTTGCTTTGTTTGTTTTTTAGCCTGGCTGATTTGGTGTTTTTGTTGTTGTTTTTTTATGGGCACTGCCTGAAGAATCTCGATGCGCACAAATCAGCGAAAAAGTGGAAAGATTTTTAAATGCTCTACCCGAGCTTAACGTGCAATAATATTCATACGAACGTGCATAAATTGTATCTATAGAAAAATACATACATATATACATACATACATGCTTATATGCTTACCAACCGATTTGTAGACCTAGGTCCGGTAGCTGTACGGAAAGAGCGCGCGAGAGTGAGAGTGCGTGCGTGAGTGCGAGTGAGAGCTGCCGATAGCAAAGTGAGTTGCGCATATTAAATTGACAGCGCCATCGACGTCGACGTCGCTTAATGTAGGTTAGAATTTGAAATGGCCAATGGCAGAGCGGCTGCTCTACTATGAGTCATGGTCACGTAACGTCAGCGCTGGGCTATCACACAAGTCGCTCCGTAGTCTACTCGGGCTAAGTAGAAATTACCAAAAGACGTCACGCTGCCTATTCAGTGTAGTCAGGAAAAATGGCAAAAGTGGGTATACTTATTTTTAGATATTGTTTGTAACGTTCAGAAGTATGAAGCTCCGAAATTGCATGAATCTCAGTTCGTCTGATAGAGACTTGAAATTACAAATAAAAAGTAACAAATAAATTTATTATAAATTTATTTCAAAATTATAAAAGTTATAACTTAGGCAGCTTTTGTTTCTACATTAATTTAAATTCGGCTTTAAAATACCTGAAAATTTCGTTGGCAACTTACATTTAGCTACACGGTATTTGCTAGTCGGTCACACCTGTTTAGATCACACTTGTTGTTGTTATTGGTTTGCTTTGGGGCGATAAGGATGTCGAACACGTCATTCCCATGACGGTTGCAGGTCTATGCCTGTCGGCTTTAGAGTTCAATGTACAGGGTTGTTAATATGTCCGTGTGTATGTGTATGTGAGTGTGTGTGTCGTGTGGGGGCCACACCTGTTGCCGAAACCCAGCGAGAAAACTACAATAAAAGCTGCGACGCAGTTAAAATGGCAACAATAAAGCGACCACCACGGCGAACGCAGAAATCACGCTACGATCATAAAAACAAAACGTGCTAATAAAAACAAAAACAAAGAGGATACAACACAACAAAAAACAACAACACATTAAGGAGTACGGCAAAGATCTATGTACAACTGCACTGGAAAGCGAGACAGAAGAGTGTAAAAAGCTCCAAATGCTCGTGCTGCAATGGAATGTCAATAACTTCCGCAAGAGGCAGGCTGAGTGAAGAGCAACGGCGAAATGGGGCCAAGGCAAACGACAACAAATAACAGCGACACGACCAACGACCACGACCTCTTCCTCTTGCCGAAAGTAGTGGTGCGACGCGTTTTAAAACGCCCGCGGTAACGGCGACGGCTTCTGTTCTTTCGCCGCCAATCGCGTGTTTGGGCTTTTTGTTTTGGTTCTGCACATTCGCCAATTATGTATGTAGGTATGCATGAGAGACTGTGTGTGTATGTGTGTGTAAGTGTGCTTGCAATAAAAGGAAAGAGCTTTTGCTTTCCTTATGCGCGTGCTGTGATCGCGTCATTTCAAACAAAATTTGTTGCAGGCGATTTTTATCGCACGCGTTTGTGCCGAGTTCAGTGTACCCGTTACCTTTTGTAGCGGGCGAGCGGCGGTCGCGGCGCGTGTATGAGCTTTATGCATGTGTATATGTACATGTGTACGTGTGTGCGCACAACAACAAATACAGCTCGTACATCAAAAATGCGTTTAAATCTCACAACGTCAATGGAAATAAATGCATTATGTACATTATTTACAGACCGCGACCGCTCCCTTTGCCAAAAAAAAAACATGAAAGCTCTAATTGGCAGCAACTGACTAAGTGATACCCTGTAAATGCTGCCAGGTGTCAAAACGTACACTTATTGTTATACAAAGTCGCATACACATTTTACAAATATTTAATGGTCCAAAACCTATATACCTTTGCAACAGCTACAGGGTATAAGAAACAGCGAAAACAATTTGTTGTCGCCGCTCCCTTCGCGCTGCTCCATTAATAAGGCGAAATGCTGCATCCGCCTTTGTTGTTGTTGTTTTTTGTTTGCACGCATTATAAAAATGTCATTAACATGTCAACGGGCTGCCAAGTTCGACTGTGCTTTTTTTTTTGGCAAACGGGGTAGAGCGAACTCAATATGCTCTTAAGCACACGAATTTGTTATACTCTAATACAGGCGAATTCGTTAAATACACATATGCGGCAAAATTTACGCAGAACAATATATCAGGCGAATTAACACAAGTATTTCCGATTTGTAGAAATGGTTAGTGTTGTTTTGTTGTTGCTGCTCATGCAAAGCCCAGCAACAGCAGCGGGCGAAATTTAAAGGCCAGCCGAAAATTTTTAAACAAAAACAATAACTGAACAGCAAAGGCGTCGGCGTCGACGTCGACAGCGACGCGACGCGACGCAGAAAAGTCAATGATCGACTCGCCGTTGGCTCCGCGAGTGCTGCTGCCGCCGCCGCTGCTGCTGCTGCTGCTGCTGTCATAATTAAACGCGACAAATACAAATACAATTTGAAGAAAAGAAAAAAGAGCCGCCGTCGCCGACGTCGTCGCCAGGCCAGCGCCAGCCATAAACACAACAACAATGAGACACACAACAATAAATTCTTCAATTAACATTTGTCCAGGTAAAAAGCGTCGAGAGCGGGCGGCATGGCGAATTTCTGAACGTCTCTGTATGTGTGTGTGTGTGTGTCCACAAAAGAGCGCAGGCATGCAAACAGAGCGCAAAAGAGAGCGCGCGGAGAGTGTGACTGTGTCGGAGTGCTTGTTAGTGTGTGAGTGCGAGTGTGCCAGGATCATTTGCATTTGAGGCGGCGCAAGGTGTCGCCAAAACTGATTAAAATGCATTTGCACACACACACACAGTCGAGTGTGTGAGTGTGCACAAAAAGAACAAAGCTGCTCTTGTTGTTGCTCAAAAAAGTGGGCACGTCGCGCATATTTTGTGCATGTTGCTGTTGTTGTTGTTATTGGTCTTGCATAGATTCGAAAAAGGTGGAAAAAAAATAAAATCAAATTCAGCTCTTGGCAGGGCGCTCGCACTTGTTGTTGCCGCCGCCGCCGCTGCTGCTGCTGCTGGTGCTGGTGCTGCTGTTCTACATATTGTTTTTGTAGTTGGAGCTACAGCCGCGTGCTTGCCAGCGTTAGTCATAGACGACGCCGGCGTCGACGTCTGCGTCTGCGTCTGCGTCGCGCGGCATATGCAGGCTAGCAGCCAAGAAGACGACAACGCCGCTGTGAGTGATCTATGAGCCAGCAAAGCGTACGGAACAAAACGGAACGGAACGAAGCCAAAGCGGCGTGCAGCAGCAGCAGCAGCAAAGGGTATTTCCTCGCCGTGCCCACCCAATTCGAAACCAATACGCAAATCGCGCGGCCAATTGGCAAATTGGCGCCACGAAAGGTGTTTGCAACATTTTGCTGGACATTGACGCGAGCGACCACCAAACGCGATTAGTCACAACAATAAAAACAACACAAGCAGCGGAATAAAACGTGGCTTGTGTTATGTGTTGTTGTAAAATTTTTTGGGTTGTGCATTTTTTTGACAATTTCTCGCTCGCGTTTTTCGCCTGCCAGCGCAGTTTGAGCCCAGAACCTGGCCGAAGCAGTGCCCAAAAAGGCAGCGCAAACGAAACGAGGCGAATTGAAACGATCGTCGGAGGCAAACCCAAAAAACCGAAACTGAAACCGAAACGAACGTTCGCCGATCGTCGCCGATTGTCGATCGCCGATCGTCGCAGTCGCTGTCTGTGTCCGTGTCTCGTTCGGTGTGTGTGTGTGTGTGTGTGTGCTGCCTGCGCCTCTGAGCGCAGGTTTATCAAAATTCGATTTTCATTTTGTGCTTTAATACAATTTGTGCCTTGCTGCCGTGTGGAAGTGGCAGGAGACGGAAAGAAAAATATAAAACAAAACCAAAACACACACAAAAATCTAAGTCAGTAAACAACAAAAGCGAGTGCGGTAATAAAAAAAAAAATAAAATCAAGCAAAAGTGGAAACTTATTAAAAATAATAAACAGAACTGCGTCTGCGTTAGCGTCTGCGTTCTGCCCGCTGCCAGCCTGTGAACATGTGCATGTGTGTGTGTGTGTGTGTGTGTGTGTGTAAGTGTGTGTGTTTATAGCAAAGAATCACGTAATTTAATCCGTGCGCGCAGCGGAGGAGTCGTAAAAAGCAAATGAAACTACAAGCGTAGCAATTGAACAGCTTATGCTCTGCCCCCTGCCCTACACCTATCCCCTACTCCTATTCCCTTCCCCTTCCCCTATTCCCCTTCATCCAACCCCAGCGCTCTGCTGCTAGTTGCAATTTTGCAGTTGTTTCGCCTGTCGCTTGTTTGTTTGGTGTTTGTTTACGCGCCGTTTACCGCTACTCGTTTATGTTACCGTTACCACTTGCCCGACACGTGTGCGCCACCAACCAGTTACCCCCCCGCTATCCCCAAAGGGGGTCGAAGGGGGTTGAACACACATATGTGCATATATTATATGCAAATTGATCAGCGCGAAAAAGAGTGTAAAACATAAAGAAACATGCAAAAATAAATATATATATACATTTATATTTATTTATATATATGAAATGAAAAACAACGAGTTGAATAAAAATTAATTTACATATTGCGCGCACAACTAAAAAGTTCAGATACTTGCAACTGCTCACATATACAAACATATGTCCTCACACACACACACACACACACACACACACACACACATACATTTGTAAAGTGTAGTGTAATAAAAAGCGAGTCAAGTGAAAAGTTGAGTCATCGCAGCAAAAACTTTTTATACATATATTAATATAATATATGTAAACATATATATATTTCTCTTCGAGTATTGCACAATATGTAAATAATTAATAAAAGTTATTAACACAACTTTAAAGTAAAGGCACATAGCATAAATACATAAAAAATAGAGCAAATAAAAACTAAATTATAATGAAACTAACTTTAAATGATTTTGTTAATAAAGAAAAATTAAACAAATTTAAGTAAGAACTTAAATAATACACAATTAAAGATAAAGGCTTGTATTACATAACCAAAAAAAAAAAAAAATAAAAAAAAATAGAGAATTTAAAAAGCATTAAAAATTGTATTATTTGATTATATAGAACAGAAAATTTGCAAATATTTTGAAGATATCAGATAATTTTACTTAAATAATGATAGAAATTATAATAAAAAAATGCTCAGCAAGAATTTTAAAAACTTCAAGTACTTTGACCAAATAATTGATGTTAAAAAAACAGATGTATAAATTAAATCGAATAACAAAAAACCTTTACAAAGTTTTAGTTATTGAACATAAATAAAAATACTTTAAAAGAAACGTTTAAAATTAAAATAAAAAAATAAAAAAAAACGGGAGTAAAATAAAACAAAATTTCCAAAAGGAAATAAAAAATATCTTAAATCGCAATAATACAAAAAATATATGTGAAACAAATCAAAAACTTTCTTTCAGAAAACAGATACTCATTCTAAAAGGCCATTAAAACTATAAAATAAAATGAAATCAACAATCCAAAAAGTGACCAAATATTGCTTAGTTATAAAACACATATAAGAAAAATTATGAAATATACAAAATAAATAAACTGTGTTTGTGAAACAAATGAAAACTTTTTAAAAACCCCCCCAAACACAACTTAAAAGATAAACTCAACCAACAAAAAAATCACACTCTAAAAAAAAACTTGTGATAAACGCTGAAAATTTGTTGTGCTTTGTTGATGATTGCCTTAAAAGCCATCGAAATGCAGCACAACGGCAATCTGCAGCAGCAGCAGCAGCAGCTACAGCAACTGCAGCAGCAACAACAACAACAGCAGCAACAGCAGCAGCATCTGCAGATGCTGCATCACCAAGAGCAACAGCAACAACAACAGCAACATCAGCAACACAATTATGTTGTTTGGGCCAATAACAGCAGCAGCAGCAGCAACAGCAACAATAATGCATTACAATTGCAGCAGCAACAGCAGCAGCGTGCTGCCGTTTGGATTGCAGAAAATAATAAACAGCAGCAACAGCGAAATAACAACAACAACAACAATATGACAACTGTCAATTATAATCAGCTCATGATACAAAATCCGGAGTCGCAATATATGAACCAAGCTTTTATGAGGTACACGCAACAGCCACAACAACAACAACAGCAACAGCAACAACAGCAACTAACGCCAGCAACAACAGCGCCTGTCAGCAGCTGCTACTATGCAACACTGCAACAGCAGCAGCAACACCAACAACAACAACACCAACACCAACAACACCAACAGCAGCAACAATTTTTGGCGCCCGCTCAGCGACTCATGCAACAGCAACAGACGCTGCCACAGGACGTGGCAACTGCGCAGCTGCTGCGCGCACAGCTCAAATACAGTGTGGCAGGAACAGGAGGTGGCAGCAACATGCGCATGGAACAACAACAACAGCAGCAACAACAACAACAACAACAACAATGTCACGTGAGTAACATTTAAATATATGTATGTTTATATGTGTGTGTACAGTGATATAATATATATATGTATAATATCATATATATTTTTAAATTACAATTGAGTGTTATATTCAAGCTCATAGATTTACAGATAGCTTTATTGGGCATATCTTAAATACAACATAAAATTTTTAATATGCATTATTAGTGCCTGTTTTATTTATATATATTTATATTTAATATGGCTATTTTTCTAATTCTTGGAAAGTTTTATTTTGCATAGGGGATATTTTGAATATTATATACATATAATGTACATATAATATAATAAAAAATGATTTCTCTTAATAGAACAGCAAAACTTAAGATAATATAAATTCTTTAAGAAAAATTAGTCAAATATGGAGAGGCCCGAATTTCTTAAGTCAATAACAAATTGTAGCGTAATTTAAAAAAATTCGTACGAACAAAAAGACAACAAAGAAGCAGAACTCAAATTAATAAAAATTCCAAACCCTTTTCGAATTGAAAGAATAAATATAAATAATAAAAGATATATATGAAATCGTTATAAGGTGAAAATATATGTATAATCAAAGAGGAAAGCTATGCAAATATTCTATAAATATATATGTATATATTAGTAATATAATATTATATATATATTATATACTGTATAGTTTTTATAATATATTTTATATTTTTCTTTACTAATATTTTTTATATTTTTGAAGTCTCCAAATGTGCAATCAATACAAAAATATAATTTTATATTTTTTAAATTGCACTTAATATGCAATTAATGCGACGAATAAAACATTAATTCAGATTCAGATCGCTAAACTTTACCGATAATATTTTAATCTCTCATAAACTATATCAAATGTTAGTCAGATCAAAATACTTTGTCTATTTGTTTTTAACATTTGTCTCAAAGTGTTAAAAGCAATAACAACTGCAACTGTATATTGTATAGCTGCAATCCCAAATTAAGTATACGCATTAAAAATTGAGAAAATTTTTTATAAAGTATAGAGTTGAGTTAAATACACAAACGACACTATTTTATAAAACTGATTACCCCAAAAAAAACCTTTAAATATGTTTGCATCTCCCATAATTATCTCACTAATTCAGTTAAATTAACTAAGTAATTAACTGTCTAGCTTATCGAATGAACACTGTATTAATATGACAGCATGCTAGCTCGCTTTAATGCGATGCGCTTTTTTCATTTGTTGTTTGCCTTTCATTTTGCGTTTTTGTGGGCGGCGCCAATTGGAGTCTCTTTATATCTGTGTGTGTGTGTGTCTGTGTGTGTGTGTGTGTCTGTGTGTGTGCGTGCGTTTGTGTCGCGTGCATCTTGACATCTAAATTGCGTCTTATTGTTAGTTGAATTGCTAACAAATGCACAACAAAATGGCCGACGGGGCGTATGCGCAACGAAACCAAACGCACATTACGCATACGCCGCATTGTACGGGGGATTTTCAAATTTAAGGGAGCAAATATTTGCAGTTATTTTTTCGTGGGAATGCCGCACCCCAAAAAAAGAACGCAATAATTTCAATTTGTTTCAACTCGCCCCAAAACAGAAATTGAAACTGAAACTGAAACTTTAACTGGGGGAAGAACGAACAAAGCCAACGAGTGTTTGCATTTAAATTAAGCCAGCAGACAGCCATAAATATAATTATAATACTAAAAATACACACAACTACACTACTCTGCAGGTTTATTGCACTTTAAACACATCATTCAAAGCTGCCATTGGCTAAACTCTTATCAGCAAAGAAAACAACAACAACAACTGCAAGTAGGTCGCGCTTGTGTCCAGATAAGATGACAATTGTAAAGTCACGAATTTTGCGCCCTCTTTTTCTTTTTTGTGCATTTTAAAGGCCAGGAAGTGGCGAGCTGTTAAAAGTTCGTACCGTAACGGAAATACCAAAACACAAATGAGCCGAGACATGCCCATATTTGGCTAACGGCGACGACGATTCTCGCTTATCAACAGAGCCCTCGAGACGTGGTCGCTGTTAAGTAACAGCAATGTTAACGGATCGCAAGTAAAGCACGTTTGCCACTGTTAAGAGCGGAAGTTATAAAGACGAAGACTTAATAAAGACTTTAAAGGGTATTTCACCTTATTATATATTTTTTAAAAAAAAACCTTTATAGAAATTAGTTTTAATCTAAAAGCTGACCTTTACAATCCAACCTTCAAAAAATAAAAAAAAAACTTTTAAAAACCCAATCAAACAACTGCTAAAAACTTAATCATAATTAAAGCAAATGAAAAAGAAAGTTAAATTAGCACAGAGCCAACGATTAACTAATCCATTATCAAAATTAAAGAAACACGTTTGCAGCAACCAACAAAAAAAATAGAAACAGAGCCAAGTCTAGATCAGTGATCAATTCGTCGCGTCACGATGATTGTCAATATAAATCGTATCTTTAACTGTTGTATTTGAAGATCTTTGGCCTTTGATTAACTAACGACAATTGGAACGGAAAATGTTGATTAAATAAAGTTTTATGAGAGAATTTCTTAAAGAGGTTTTGAATAGTTAGATAACTTAAGTAAAGTTTAAAATTAAATTTATATAATTATGTTAACGTTAATAACTATATTAAGCGAAGGTCTTAACATAAAACAAAGCTGACTTAAGATGTTTTTCCCATAGAAAATCATTAAATTCGACTTATTTTTAAACATAAAACTACGTAAAATTTTCTAATCTCACAATGACATACATGTTATTTAGCAGACTGTTAATGGTAATGTTATTGTTAATAGCTATGTTAAGCCCAATTCTCATGCTATTTACATTCCATAGAAGCGTATTCAATTTGTGCTTTGACTTTTTTTAAACTTGAACTTCTCGAACTTATCTTTATTTATCCCACAATTGTTATTTTCTCACATATGTTATATGTGACAGTCTGTTAATGTTATTGTTACAGTTCCGCCTTGCATGTTAATGCTATAGATCTGCGCTGTTAAGCGCCGCCTGTCGCTGGTCCTTGAACTTTGCATTGTTATTTTTGCTGTTGTTGTTGTTGTTGTTATTGTTGGTAAGTGGTAAGTGCCTGGCTTTTGTTGTTAATTATTACAAAAACAATTAAGCGCTCGAAATGAACAACTTTAAATTGCAGTCGTTTAACGGTTGCTGTTGTTGTTGTTGCTGTTGTTTTTTGTTGTTGTTGCCTTTTTGCTGTTATTATTTTTCGTATGCTTTATTTTAATGAGCGTCACATTTAAGTTTTGTTTTTATTTTTTCTTAATACCCTGTAGCCATTAAAATTGTTTAGCAAGTAAGGGGTTGCTCAGCAGCTGTGTGCGAAATGTATTTAAAATTCAAATAAATATATTTTATTTATTTAAATCTTTTTTCTTGGTACTCAAACAAGAGGGTATCAAAAGTCTATCTGTATATCTATATAATTGAGCTTTTGAGCTTCTTTCGGTTTTTACAAGACTTAAAGCAATTTTTTCCATGTGTTTTAAACACCCATGGGCAGAATAATATGTACACAAATATTTTAGGCCTTAATCTTGCCTTAATCTTTCTTTTTAACACAGTTAATATAAAAGAAAATAAGTAAACACATTTATTTTGGTTTGCAGTGTAAAAAATTAGCTTAAAATAAAAACAAAAAAAAAATCAATGCATAAAATATATAAATATATAAACAATGCATTTATGAAATAAAGCTTATGTAATATGAAATAAATTATTTATATTAAATTTATAATATTAAAAACATTAATCACTTATGGCTTATAAATCGAATCATAAAGGGCATTTGTTAAGCAAGCCATATCTACTCGTGCAGGGCATCTGTTAGTCGAGCATACCCCCCTCAAGCTCACAATTTTACCTGTTTCTTTTTTGTTGCTTCTTAGTGCAAGCGATTCTACAACAAACCCATTAAATTCGTTAATCATTTATTGCGTCGCAATGTTAACTGTGTGTGTGTGTGTTGCAGCCACGCCCTGCGCCCAGTGCAACGCCCATTAGCAAAAAAGAAATAAATAAAAAAAAAGAGGGTAGAAAAAATCAGCTGTTTTTCTTCAAGGTCTCGCGTTCGAAATCAATTTTTTGTTTTAAATTCAATTCAAATGCTGTTTTAATGGCTGCGAAAGTCCAAAAGCAAATCTTTAAGCCAGTTCCCATTTGTCCATGAAACACATTTAACTATTTCAAACTAATCAACAACAAATGCAAAAGCAGCAACAATTGATTTTGCCCTAACTTTCAATTGCAATTATAAAAAAAGTCGCCCATTTTCTTATTTTTTTTTTTTCTTCCCAAAGACGATGACGAATTTCTAACGGAAATAACTCATTAGTCAGCATTTAAATGAAATGGTTTAAATCTTCTTCTTGCTGTTAACCATAGCATAGTTTTAGGTTGGCCTAAACTTAATCTGGGCCCAGGTTTCCCCATCCGGAAATACTTGCCACGATTTAGTCACGAGTTCCGTGAAATTTCATTGAATTTCCAGCTAATTCCGGAGTCAAAGTGAATATTAAATAAAAAAAATAAATTAATTTACGTATGTCATATTCATGACGTAGGCGCTGGGAATGGCAATGACTGAGTTCTGATCGCGCAGATCGTGACAATCGTTTAGTTAATAATTGAACAACATAGAGCCCTATTACTAAGCCAAGGGCGAGTGTTGTGTTTAAATGCACTCAGCGAAAAAAAGTGAAGTTTTATAATTCAATTATACCTTCAAGAACATTAAAGGTAAAAGATTGTATATTTAACTGTGGTACTTTAGATATTTTTATAAGCATCGTTTCAGTCTTATTGTAGAATATTTATTTAAATACATATTTCAATATTTCAATTAAATGCAGGCTAACAAAGTAAAAGTATTTTTTATTATTTATTTCTTCATTTCTAAAATTTAAAAACGAAACAGTTTTAATTTCTTTATATTACAATAATAATTTATTTAAAATATTTGCTAAAATTCGTCTTGATTTAACTAATACTAAAATTAAAAATGATTTATGCTTAACTTAATTAAATTAATTTTCTATTATAGATTTATAAGAATTTTAGGAATGGTATGCTTAATAAACAAATAAATAAATTGACTTAATAATTTATATATTAAGTTGCAAAAGCCTTTAAAATAGTATTAAAGCTTCCACATGTTCAAATAAATATTATCAAAAGCTTAGCAACAATTTAAGATATTGATATAAATAAATTTACAAAGATTTATTTAAGGTTAAGGTTAAGTTAAGAAGTTAAATTTATTTAAGACTTAATTGGAAGTTAATATTCTTGTAATTAAATAATTATTTTGTTATACAAAAATAGATTAATGCAATCTTTAACAAGATAAGGTTATTTTTTATCTATTTACAACCACTTATAAGAAAAACTTAGTAACTGTTCATTTTTAAATCATTCTTATTTATAATTTTCTTAATAACTTTTAAATATATCACATTGGCAAAGTTGTGAACTTTTGCAATGGGGTGGATGGAACCATTTTCCAAGAAGTGATTTCACTTCTTGCTTTTTTTTTCCAGAAATTGAATATTATTTTTTGGTGCTTCCGCTTGTTATCAATTTTAAGTTAAGTCTAAATAATGGCAATCGACTTTTATTTGTTTAGCAAAGAGTGAGAAATCAAATGACAGAAAAGAAACTGGACTAGCAGATACCCTGTAGCGAATTGAAAAGCTCTACAAAGAAACTTAATTATTTTGAGAAAACTTGTTCGTAAATATCTTAAAGATTGTTTTTAATTAAAATATGACTCACTTTGAATTTCATAATTGTTTGCAAATGTTGAGTTAATAAGAAACGTATTTTTGAGTTGATTGCTTTAGGCATAATAAATTTAAAAAAATATTTTTTGAAGTAAAAATAATAAAAGCGAAAGAAAAGAAATTATTTAAAATACTATTGCTTGGATAAAATATTATTAGTAATACTCTAGATAAATCTTATGTTTTAAAAAAGATTGCCAAATTCCTAAATTAAAATTTCATAAGAATTTTTCATATCGACTATGTTTGAAAATAGCTTGTGCCTATTTTATCGGTTTTTAAAAAAACATTTATCAAATTAAAATTGTTCTAACATAAAAAGATTATGATAATTCTGGTGCTTGAAGCTTGTATTATGTTTTTGAGATACTTGTACTAGGAATTAGTTAGTTTACATACATACCATGAGCTTAGATATATGTATATCCGGCACTCCAAGAATTTAGATTAAAGATATGCATAAGCTATTACTATGCTATATAAGGCAGCATTCATATTACCAAGGAAACTAAAATGTATATATGTAAATATGTTTATATGTACATACATATATAAATATATGCCTTACACTTGTATCGGCCACTTCCTAGTTTAGCTTAGGAATTGGTTTTATCGGACTCAGTTCCTGTTGGGTTAACTCGACTGCCGCTCGGCCGTTCGTTCGGACCCTAATGAACCCTAGATTGCGGCCTTGACCGCCGTCCTATCTAATTGAGAGTCGCTGAGCGACGCCAGGCAACGAGCTGCACTCAGACCGGATTCGTTCTTATCGCGGCGTCCTGGGGCCGCCTAATGGCCAGCTAAGATTTAGACGGCACTCGGCGGGCTACCTGCCTAATGGCCGCATTTAGCACGCGACAGGCGAAAAATGTATCTTATAGATACAAATGGAAATGGGCTGCCAATTGGCCGCACAACCTGTCGCTGCCTGAATTCCAAGCAGCATTCAGTTGCCTTTGTGTGTGCGTGTGTGTGTGTGTGTGTGTGGAAACCCCGATGAGTCATCGGCATCTGAAACGTGCGAGGTGCGTGGGCTGCCGCAGGCCCAACATGTGCACAAGCGAGAGGAAGAGAGAGCGCCAATCAAAACAAAACACAACAGCAAAGAAAAAAAATAATAATGCGGCCAAGTAGAAAATGTCAACAAAACGAGCTGCGCGCCAAATTTACAAAATTGAGTCAAAGCAACGAATCGCTCCGTTCTCTTCCATTTAACTCAAAGTAGCCACATAAGAGAGCGAGTCTCTTTTGAGCTGCACACCAAAAATATCGCATGCGATATATTTTTTTGTGCCACTCGCTTGGCTACTTCGCCGTATGTGCGTTGGTGTGTGTGAGCGAGGTGAGGCGCTCATCTCGCTGTCTGCTCTTTGTGCTATCATTCTGACAGTCATTGTGCGCTCTGCTTATGCGCAGTCATTCGTCAGGGCAGTTTGTTCGCGTGAGCGGAACGCGCAAAACTGGTGTCAAGTGCAAAAGTGGAACTAGGAACCACAAACGAATTTTAATTATGTTTCTCATATGCACATTTAATGCTGTTTTTAAATATGATCATATTTCCCATTTAATAATATGTATTAATATATATTAACACAGATCAAGCTATTCGTACAAAGCTGTTTTCCTAATTTTATTAGCAACGCTGTGTGAACTAGTTCAAGATTGACGTTTAAACGCTTTTGCGTGATGTTAAGTTTTGCATACGTGTACTAAATACATTTGTATATACTTCATTTTTTTTAAATATATGCTTTAATTTTATATTAAGCATTTGTATTAAAGCTTACATAAGCTTTTAATCTTAATATCGTGGCTCAAAAGTTTTCAATAGAACGAAAATGAATGCATGCATTTTAGTTTTTGAGTATTGTTTTCCGATTTTAAAAAAACTATACTGTTGAAAATTATTATAAGTTTATTATAAGCACACAAAATATTGGTATGTATATTTAAACTATATATAAATGTACAATATATCATAAAAAACTTGACTTTGTTGGCGGGCCAGAAACTGGTTCCGTGAGACTACCCAGCCCTGATATACAAAAGCAATCTTAAATTTCCAGCACAGGCCAGCGCTTGTGTGAGTGCGTATCTGTGTGCGTGCATGTGTGTGTGTGTGACTGGCAATGGCCAAAACGTCACGCGAGCGTACGGATGACGACGGCGGGTTGGTTGGGAGCTACTAGCTCAGTTATTTTTCGCTTTTTGTTAAGGCAACGCGACTGCAACGGCAACGGAAAGCCACGCGGCTGCGTCCCCCAGTCACTGTCTCTGTCTATCCGTGTAGTTAATTCCCCCCTCCCACTCACACTCTCTCTCTCTTTTTCTGAGTTAATATTTAACGCAACAGCAGCAACAACAGCAACAAAACCAACACTTGCCCAGCCCATCGTGAACGAGGCGCGCGAATAGACAAACGTTTTATTGTACAACTGTGCTAGTTGTCGTCGTTGTTGTTCTTATTTATCTTGTTACGTTTTTTTTTACGTTCGCAACTGCTCGCAAACGCAACAACGGACTAAAGCAACCACAACAACAACAATAAACACCCCATTCCCTTGGCCAGGTACTTGTTACGTTGTTTTTATCCAGCCGCATACGCAAAGTAAAAGTCATTGTGCGAGTGCTGCTGCCGTTTCATTTCGCCGCGTCTTATCGCCGTTTGTGTGACAACGTCGAACGTCACAAATTGCGACATATTCAACGCAGCCGAGGCGAATAACGTTTTCAAACTTTCAATTCGCCAAGCGAAGTTCAAAGCTAAAAACGAAAACAAAAACAATAGCAACAGCAAAGGCAACAGCAAAAACCGTTGCGGGTGCTGCGGGGCGTTGCCAGTTAATCTAGAAAATTCTACGCTTGCCGTTAACAATTTTTGTTTAACTCAAGCAAAAGACGGTCAGACAAGCGGACAGCAACAACAACAGTAGCAGCAACAATTTGACAGCTGGACTAGTGAACTGCAAGCGAATACAAGAGAGAAAGACGGCGTGAAGAGAGAACGCACCCGTGTTTGTGTGTGTGTGTGTGAGAGAGAGAGTCAAATCGCCCGCACATGTAAATTTGTGCATTGTGTACGAAATAACAAAACGAAACGAAACGAAATTCGAGTGCAAAGTGTTTGTTGAAAATCCAAAAACAACAATGAAAGTTAAAGTCGAACGCACAACCAAAACGCAACCTACAACAACAGCAACAAAGGCAGGCAACGAGGACGACGATGAGGTGACAACGTCGACGACAGCGACGACAACGGCGCAAGAATTGGACTTTTTGCCCGATATGTCCACTGCGATATCGACAACGTCCGCGACAATAACAACAACGGCGCGCAATCTTATCGTAAGTGTTGCCCCCCTATATCATTTTTGTTTTTACCCTGTCACAAAATGAAAAGGGGTATATTGGATTGAAGCAAGACACTTGTTATTTGTAGAAAAAGTGTATGATTTTTCTCTGATGTAATTTTATTCATTTCCAGCCTCATAAGCTCAATATTTGTTTGTAGACTCTTTGTTTAAAGTCCTGTTGCACCGTCAACGAGTATTGCGAAGTCGGTGACACCCAATTGAAACATTCATATTTGTTTTTGTTTTTATATGGCAGAAAAGGGGGTTTTGCGTAGAACGCAATAAAGTTGCCCTCAGTCTGAGTACAAAAAAGCACAGAAATATGTATTTCCACTAAATAAACAGTCAACAACAATAACAAAAATTAAATAATTTTTTTAAAAGCAACAAAGTCTAAAAAACTTGTTTAAAAATTTTATATTGTTGTTGCCTTGTATTTTTTTTATTGTTTGATTTCCACGTTTATTCGCCGAATCGTATTATGCGCAATTTTATTGTATCTTTTCACATTTGCTGTTTAGTTGTTGTTGTTGTTGTTATTGCTCAGTTTCAGTTTAGCCGTCATTTTTTTTTTTTTTTGTATTATTCGTATTTATTTTGTCGACATCTTTGGAATTTCAATTCACACGTTTTGTTGTTGTTTCGCATTTGCTCGCTCACGCGCTCTCTCGCACGCACACAGCCACACAGCTAATCACACAGATACGAACATGCGCTCGCACACGTACGCTAGCCAGTTTGCTCTTTATCGCATGCGAGTTTGCCTGTGCTTCGCACTCTCAATTCGCCGCTCACTCAAATTGACTGCACTCGTCGCAATTTGCACTCAGTTCGCGTTGCGTTAATTTCGCCATGCGGCTTTTCAAGGCTTTTCGCACATTTTTGATTCTATATATTTTGCCGTTTGCCATTTCAGCATTTTCTGAATTGTTGTTGTTGTCTTTTGCTGTTTTTCTATGAAACTTTTGCGTGGGCGTCGTTGTCGCTGTCGTCGTTGCTGCCTGCAATTTCTTATTCTCATTTGCAGCACGTGCGATTCACAGGGTTTTTTTTCGAGTTTGTCAATTGCAGTCGCACTTGTCGGTTTGTTGGGTTTGTTGGACTAAGGTCAAGGCTAATTGGCTAATGCGTGGTAGCTGTCACATTGACCCACAGATGATTAGTCATGGGGCTGCCCAAAAAAAAAACACACCACAATATTTTATGTTTAGAATAGGTTTTTTAGCCACACAAATGTTTAAACGACTTTACGGTAAATAAAGCATGAGATAAACATTTCAATCAGTGTTGAGTAACAGCAAAAAGTGCCTTGATTAACACTGCTTGAGATAATGATAATGATTATGATTGATCAAATGGGTGCATCAATCAAATTAGGTGTTATATAACACTTTAAAACTATTGAAGCTGCAGCTAGACAAGTGTTGGTTAATGAATATTAGTTATCAGTGTTGCATAGCAGTAGAAAGTGATTGAAACGATTGAACAATATGAGTTTTACTTTGACTGATTGATTCTGATTGATTGCCAAGAGTTTAAAGAACTAAAAAGCATAAACACATATTTTAATATTCTGTTATATGAAAGCATCCAACCAAACATACAAAAGTCGTGTGATTGATGATGATTGAAAGGCAGCTTAGAAGCTCCTGAAAGCTTTAAGCAGATATAACAGTAACAAGCCCAAGCTTTTAAGCTTTGTGTGTGAGCTTAAAGCTTTATTTATGCAATTGAATGAAGTTAACAAAAGCTAGTTTAAAATAAATAAAAGCTCAGAACAGCTTTAAACGTGTTTATTTTTATTAATTGAGAAAAGTGAAGCTAGCCTTAAATTAAAATCCAGCTTTGACATTGTTTGGCCTATCTTATGTTTAAGTTATGTACATACTTATGTTCTCGATGCTTGCCATTGAATTTCGCAACAAAATTAAATACAATGCCAAGGTCAAATGTGGCACAGCTGCCAGATACCCTGTACCCCTTAAATAAACCCGCCCCCCCCCCTCGCAGCAACTGCAATTGGAATGTCAAACGGATCACGCGTTTTGTTGTGGATGTTTTTGGAATTGTGAATTGTTAATTGTATATTGTGAATTGTTTATTGTGAATGTGGATGCGACTTCGCAAATGGGCCGTAAATGGCGAGTTGCACTTGAAATACAAACAAAACGCCAATTTTAGTTGTTTGTTGCTGCATAAAATACGATGTTTTTGTTGTTGTTGTTGTTGTTGTATGCATAAATACATAAATATTCATGCATTAAGTGGGAATGCATTAAAAGTCGTCGGCCCCACAGGTGATAAACCTTTTTACGACTCGAACACTTTATACATTCTTTATTATATTCAAAGCATACTCAATTTTGTAAAATGAAGAAGATGCAGATACAAATGTATCTGTATCTGTATCTGTATCGGTTGCCAGGCCGCAACGACAGAAATTGGCAATTTAATGCGCACATCAACTAAAAATAAATATAAACTGCCAACTGCAGCGTCGTTTATTAAACAACAATAAATTTATATACAATTAGGTATTAATTGTTGTTATTGTTGTTGTATTTGCTGAAGTGCTCTTTTTGGACTTTTATGGGCGTATTAACTTGGGCGTGCGAAGTTTACGACCAGCCACGTCCTCGGCCTAAAAAAAAAACAAGGCAACAAATAAAAAAACGTTTATCAGAGTTTGCTTTGGTGCATAGATTTCCAGGAAATTTAATTGCATTTCGTAATCCCCTCACAGTTTATCTTGTATTTGTTGTAGAACACCTCTATAAACTTGGTTATCTTTGAGTTATTATATGTGTGTGTGTGTGTGTGTGTGTGTGTTAACAGACTTTAAGCTTCCACATGTCAATCAAGCAAAAGTTTTTGTAATTGCTTAAGTTAAATATTTGTAAAAAAAGACAGCAAAAGTGGAGAAGCTTATAAAGATAGTTATATGTCTATATAGTATATATATCAAATGCCGACAGATTTATTGTTATGAATTTAAGATTATAATAAATAATTAAGAGCGCTTAAAAACCCTAGTTTTATATTAGTATACCCTGTAAGTTAAACTTTTGCTGTAATTTATAATTGATTTTATTATTTTAAGTGCATCTTTCTTTATTCCCTTAATTATTTGAGTAATTACAATCTTTAATTACTACTAAATACTAAATGCATATATTTAGATACAACTTTTTATAGTTTTTTTCTTAATGTGATACACTTTTAATACCCTTTAAAGACACTTAACGTATCTTCTAATATAAATTTGAGTTCTTTGCTGAGCTCCCTTAAACGATCATTAAATAAAATAGTTAATTAAACCAAACAATAAATTCTCCCTTTATGCACATAAAAAATGAACTACAAATGAATGCTAATAAACAAATAATCAAAGAGGGAAAGCCCCTAATCGCAATTTGTAGTTTGCATGCAAAAGCAAAACTGAAAACAACTGAGCTCTTACATATCTATATATATGTATGTATATACATATATGTATACATCGCTCGATTGCTAGACGAGTTTATGTTTGACGCTCATGACGTCAATGAGGGTCTCTCTAATGCCAAGACCAGACTTGGGATCCATATATATATATATAAACATATCTATATGTATACATATATATACATGTTTGTATAAAAAAAACTCGCGACGCGCCCGTTGATAAGCCGGTTTATTAGTTTCTTACAAAAGCTCGAGACGATCGCTTTGAACACCAAATTTGGCAGTAAATTTAGTTGGCTGACGTCACGAAGCATCGAAAGAGAGGGCAATAGACGCGAAAGAGCGAGAAAGATAGAGCACGAGCAAAACTCTGATATAGCCTAGTAATTAGCGTTGCGTATACGCAGCGTTGACTTTAGCGCTGGCTGGGAAATTTTGATTTGGCTATACCCTGCATGTGCTTAAAGCAAAGGGGGTATATTGAAATGTTGGGCTTGTATGTAACAAATAGGGAAAGCATACTGTAAAGGCAGAAAGTAGTTATACACTTTTCATCAGTTGAAAATTAAATTGAAAAATGAAACTTTTATCATAAATGTTAATAATAAGTTTCTCAGAGTGTTAGAGTTTCAGAATGTTGAGTGTATTTCAGTTATCTACACACAAAGTACACATATAGTGATTTTAGCACCATAAACCATTCTTTCAAAATCGATAAATATCGATTAACAAACTTTTATAAAACACGATAAGCCACATAAGGCACATTTCTTATTAAATAGTATAAATAAATGAGAAATAATTCACTTATTTCTCTCAATCCGATATACAATTTTGCCAAAAATCGATAAATATCGATTTGTAAAGCTACAAACACATAACTTTGTGTTAATAATACTACTACTACTAATAATAATAAATAATTCAATATATATTAAAACTCACTTCTATTTAACTGAAATCGATTAAATGTTTTATAGGTAATCAATAATAACTACAGGGCATCTGTGCGTCGTGCAGTCTCACCTAGAACACTTAAGGTTTATTCTGTTTGCTGTGAAAATGCTAAACACTGTATTTTGAACGTCGCGAGCGAAATTATGTCATGTTATATTTTCTACGAGGAAAGTAAGGAAAATAAGGCTGAGGTGGGAAAATTCGAGGCAAATGTCAAAAGTGGCGTGTTTTCACTTTCGATTTGTGGAAACGGCGGCCGTTGCTCTATTTCCCTTTTTATTTATTTATTTATTATTATTTTCTTATTTGTTTTTTTTTTGTTTGTTAGGTGAAATTCCACGAAAAGCACTTTTGCTTAATTCGAGGTTTGTTGAACTTGGTCAAAGGTTAAGATTGTGAGAGTCGAGCTCTGGGGGTGGTTTAAAGGGGGAGGGAGCGGGGGGTGGTAAATGGCAGCTGTTGAGTAACTGTAATTGAGTTATATACTTTGGCTAATTCAATGCGCATTTGGCAGCGGAAATTGCAAGTGCGAATCGAGGCCAGCGGCACATCTGGCGGCTCCAATAATAATAATAATACAAAAAAGTGCAACACAAGTGAAAGATTTAAAAGTCTCGTTGTTGTTGTTGTTGCCGTTGTTGTTGTTGTTGCTGCCTTGGCGTGGCTCGTGTGGGGATTATTTTGTGACGCGTCATGGCGCCGAATTCCGAGAAAGAGGCGCAGCATTCCGAGCTGCCAGCAAACCACTCCGAGAAGTGCGAAAAATGCCAAGGAGCGCAGATAAACAGCAGCAACCAGCAACCAACAGCAGCAGCATCAGAAGATATAAAAAGCAGTGGGTTTGTACAGCAGATAAGACTAAAAAATACCCTGTAGAACAATCAGGAGTTTCACTTGATTTTATATATGCATTTAAAGAGCTAGTTTTGTTTATGCTTTTTCTTTAGTATATTTCCTTAACTTACTTTTCTTTAAAATGAAAATAGCTTCAATATTTCTATAGTATGTTTCCTTATGGTATATTGCATATATTGCTTGATATTCGCATATAGCAAAAATCAAAGTTATTACTATTAAATTTTGGAATAGGGTATCTTTGTCTTTAAGAATGTTATCTTAAAAGTTACCTTAAATCTTTTTATTCTATATTAAAGAACACTTAAGATATGCGTTAATTCTAGTTCCTATAAATCTTGTTAACTTAAACTTTAATAAACTTAGATTTAAAAAAAATTTTTATAAATTTTTTGTAAAACATTAATGCAACTAAATGTAAGATTAAAGTTAATTAACAAGCTTTAAAGCATTGTTAAGTAAAAAAAGAATGTATAAAACTTGAAATTGGGACAAAGCAAAAGCTCTGAGAAATAGTCGAACTCGATGCGAGTTATTGTTCTGCCTATTAGATATGTATATTTGCAAACATTTCACATACCCCTCTTTTCGCTCACTTGCAACGCATGCAGGGTATGCGAAAAAAAAAGAGTTTCCACCAGCGAAATGCGCCGCCAAATGTGGCATGACGTGGACCGTTTGGTGCTGTGGTTGCTTCTTGCACTGCACTTACAAAATGTTGTTGTTGTTGCTGTTGTTGTTGTTGTTGCTGTTGCCTCTGCTTCTTCTTGCTTTAGCTTTAAATACGCTGGGGATTTCCAGCTGTCGCCCGGCAGCCACTCGGTTACGCTCTTCGCTCTTCGCACTTCCATTCGCTCTCAGCTCAATTCGCCGCGACTCGCTCTTCGACTCAAGTTTGAGCGCGGGTGCTTTGAGTGCTTTTTTTTTTGGCCATGCGAAACGTGTTTGAGTGCAAGTTGTAAGCTCAGCGCAGCTCCTACGCCAGCTGGCCCCTCGCTGCCCCTCGATTGCTAACTGGGCTTAAGTAAGCGCATGAATTCTGGCTAAATTGCGTATGAGTCATCGGCGAACGTAGCGTGGCGTAGTTCGTTTCATTCATTTCATGCCTTGATTGTTTTTTCTTTACATTTTTTTTTTAGCCGTATGAATGAAATTTTGCGCTGTTATCGCAGCTACTTAAAGTTGACTTTTTGTGTTTTGTTGTTGTGTTGCCTTTGTTATTGCCGTTGATAGGCCCCTCAAATATTTGCAGTGGCAACAACAATCGCAATGCCTCAACACTGATCTCATTTTGGTATAAATAGTTAAAATGACTTACAAATTACACAAAAAACGACATTTAAATATCATTGTCAAAACATAAATTTGCTTATGATTAAATTGCAGGAATAATACTGAATTTATATTATATTTTGCACTATAAACATAAATGTAATTTATATTAAATCATTTATTGGTCAAACTTTTTATTATTTATATTCGCCCATATTTACCTTTATTATACCTCAAATTTGCCCGCTTCCCACACTTCATAAAAACACAACTCAATTCTTATAATAACTTTTGTGGTCATGATGACTTCAAGATTATTTCTGCATTTAAAAACGCAATTTATATTTTGTTGTTTTACATTAAAGCTTATATTATTTCATATAAATTATATGTATAATATGTGTATACTCAGAATGAGATTCAAAACTTTCACTGTGTCAACTTTGATTATTGAAAAAATCTCATCTGACTAAGAATCGAACGATTTTCCAAAAATCGATTAACTTACTGCTAAAAACCGCAAGCAAAAAAATATCTACTTGAGTTTAATTAAAGTCAATTCTGTGAAAATATAAATATACTATATAAAATTGCTTACGTGCGTTTTATAGCGACACTAATATAACCCTTAAATAAAATTAAAATTTTTTTTAATTGAGATAAATAAATGCATTAAAAACATTTAGAATATATTTAGGGCAGTTATCAAATATGGAATAAAATTAATAAAAAAGTAAATTATTATTTAAAAGTAATTATGTTAAAATATATTTTATTTATTTAAAAGTATATAAGTATTATTCTATCTCAATCAGATTTTGTGGTGTATTAAAAAATAATAACTTTATAAAAAACCAGAATATAATTTAAATTGCATATCTTTATATCTAATTATGCTCCAAAACTATAGATATAAAAATATAAATATACTATTAAAGACAAGAAAACAATTTTAAATTATAGATATCACATTTATTATGGGATTCACAAGATTTTTGCAACAATCAAATTTTTGTAAATTAAAAAAAAAAACTAAAGAAATGAAAGTAAATATTTGTATTATTATAAAAAAAAGTAAACATATAAGCGATGTCAATACAAATATATAAAGTATATTTAATATGTAAATAAATTAATATGTAAAAATCATCTGAGATCTAAATTTTTAATAGTTGATTATTTGCCTAAAAGAACAGAAAATATATACGCAAAGTTTGGTCCAAAAAAAAAAAGGGAAAGTAGTTCCAAGCCAACCGAATAAGAACTTTAGTTCAATAGTGTCAATGACTGGCGGGCACCTCGACGCTGGCCAGAATAACGGTAATGTCGTCGGGCTTGCCGCCGTCGCCGTAGTAAACATTGTTGGCGCGGGCTCTGAGCGCGAACGGGGACTGGAACGTGGAGCTGAGCGAGAGTTCCCGGGCGAGTTCCACCAGACCATTGGCGGCCTGCTGCAGTTGCTCGGCACGCGTCTCGCCCTGCAGCGGTCGCAGCTGATGGATCAGCATCGACTCGGGCACATTGTCGAACAGTCCGTCCGTGGCCAGCAGCACCAAATCGCCGCGCTGCAGCGGCAGATGCGTTGTAATTGCCCGCTCCGGCGGATCGCTCAGAGTGCCGGCCAGTTCGCTCGGCGGCGGCACCGCCAGCTGATAGGGCGTATTAAAGCCGTGCACCTGCTCGTCGGAGCGATGTAGAACGCGTCCATTGCGCAACACTAGAAATCCGCTGTCGCCCAAGTTCGCCGAGTGTAGCGTGCAGTCGGTACGATGCAGCGTCACCAGGCAGGCGGTGCTGCTGCCGCAGACGTGCTGCGAATGCTGCTTCAGCTGGTTGTAACTGTTGATTAGCAGCTGGCGGGGATCGCTGCCATCGTATTCCGCTTGCTTGGCGCACTCCGAGCAGTGGGCCATCAGCTGCTGGGCGAATACGCCCGGATCGATGCCCAGCTTACGCCAGCTGCCCACGCCGTCGGCCACGCCCATTGTTTCCGCCTTGGGCGTGCTGCTCACGAACCAGCTGTCCTCGCCGTAGCGATTGTCCTCGATCAGACGCGGCTGGCTGTCCAGCAGCTGCTCCTTGGAGCTGCCCTGCACGGCCTTGATTAAACGCGGTGCGCCCTTGGCGACGTTGCCGCCGCCGGAGCTGACCAGACGGTACTGGAGCAGGGCATAGTCGAGCATCTGCGAGGTCCTGCGCGTCAGGTTGTGCACCTTGAAGAACATCCTGCACGATTTTGGCTAATTGGGTGTCGAAAGAAATTGTTGAAAGTTTCTGATTTTGGAATTTTGGCTTGGATAAGTCAAAACAGGAATTTTACGTATATTATGATTTACAAATTTGTTAAATTTAGGCTACGTTTTTGTTTAAAATGGCAGCTAACTCAATCTTTAATTTATTAAATTAAGTTAAAAAGAAAATAATTTTTAAAAACTTTTATTAATTTTCAAATATGTAAATTTAATTTTAAGTATTGAATACTCGCAGAGAAAAATCCAAAATGTTGTCCTTTTAAAATACTGTATAAATTTGGCATCAATTAACCTTGATTTAATAATCATAAATACAAATTTCTTAAATTACTTACTACAATATTTAGAATAACTATAAAAAATGAAAAATTATTTACTAATAATATTAAAAAAAATATTAAGATTAAGAACTCTATTATGTGTATTTAGGAATACTAAAAAGTTCTGTAAACAGAATTTTTTTTTACATTTAATAATCACATTTAAGCACATTAAGTTTTTTTTTGCTTTTAATAATGGTGAAAAAATGTGTTTTTAATTTTAAAAGTATCAAATATATGTCTGAGAAAGACGGCAAGAAACAAGGCATAAAAAATGTTCAAATTATAACATATAAAATTATAAATTAAGATTAGCAAATACAAAATTAAAAAAAGCTTTAAAAATAAAATTCAAACAATTTAAATTTAATACAAAAAATATAAATAACAAGCATATCATTTTTAAACAAAGAAAGAGTTTGTTTTTTAAATTTAGAACAACTTTCTATTTTTAAAAAATTTTTTATATTAAAAAACAAAATTTAACAAGTTTTAAATATTAAAATATTCTTTTTGTAGAAAAACTTCAAGTTATTAAACATTTTTGTTTATAAGCGTTAAATTAAATATAAATATTAATATTCATATATATTATTCATAGTCTTAATCATAAGATTTAATGAACCCAAACTGATCAAACTTTGGACTTACAACGTAATTTAACGTAACTGTGTAATTTGTTGATAATCTAAGTTTTGCGATAATTTGTCGCTTTCGTTATCAATATTTGGTCTGGAATTCTAGCACAGTAATTGTTTAGATAGATACGCATCTATATGTCTATAGCTATAGCTTTAATCAGTCAGGTGCTAGTGCTGAATATTTTCTTTGTTAATTTACTCATTCAATGGCTTTGGCTTCCCAGTAATTTTATTGTTGGCATTGTGCAATCTTATCTGGGCCTACGACACAGTGTCAATACCTTTGGCACCTCTTTGGCTTTGTGTTTGCCACATTTCGTATAAATCATCACCGGAAGTGGCCAGTGTGCGGATCTACAGCGATTTTCCTTATCGCGATGGTCTATCGAGCAAAACGGCATAACAGTAAAACAAGTAAACAAACGCTTTAATGGCCAACTTATTTATAAACGACTGATGTAAACGCTTCCAGAAACCACGCACAGCTTATCACAATGTTGGCGAGTTCCGACGGCTTCGCCAGAACTGGTTCATCATTCACCCCCCAATTGGCCATGAATGCGCTGCCAATCGTTAAGGCCGAAAAGTTCCTGGTCTTTTACAAGCCCCAATCTGATTTACGTCAATGTAAGGCGACATATCTTTATTGAAATAAAAAGATATAGTTTCGTTGATTTCCGGAACATTCGATTGCAGATATGCAAGTTTATACACTTAGAGAAAATGTAGGGAATGAATAAATGAATTTTTTTTGTATTAGATTTTCCTTTCTTTTGATAAAGTTTCGGTTATTATAATAATCCCATAATCTATCAGACATTAAAACAAATGTATTAAACCAAGCTAATAATATGTAATATGTAATATAATACTAATTTAAGTATATATAAAAAATACTTATTTAAAATTAATTAACAAAAAATGTTACTCTCTATAGTTTTTGAATATTCTTAATGAATATATTTAATAAAATATATACAATATACTGAGAATTAAGCAAAGAGCTTAAAACATTTGAAATTATCAATAATATAATAATATAATATAATATAATATAATAATAAACTTTAATCATTCTATGACGTGCGTTTACACTTAATGATCATAAAAAGACATATTAATAAGTTTACCATTTATTTATAATATTATTTAAATTACGTCTTGTTAAACCTTTTCTTGTTTAACACTTACTGAATAATTTTAATATATGTCAAAGCTAAAGTTTAAAAAAGATTAAACCTCAAATATAAATAATAACAAATAATCATAATAATTGTATATTTTTTTAACTTAAATATAACACTTTAGTTTTATATAAAATTCTTATTACAATTATTGAAAACATTCTAGAAAAAAAATCAGTTTTGTGTTCAACTTCAGATATTTTCACAATTTCCCTGTGTCAACAATCTACTCAGAATTTTCTTCGAGTGTTTGCGCTTCCGACTTTCGGTTTCCACTCTGAATTTTCACGCTTATCGCCAGCGCTGAACGATGACGTTAGTCGCTTGTTTTAGGCGCGAGTTCCTGGAACTGGCCACAACTGGGCAGCCAACCCCAACTCGCACTTTATAAATAATACACAATAAATACAAAATGGGGGCACCTCTCGCAGGACCCGCATTTGAAGTATTGCGGTACAGTTGCTACCGCATATTAATACAGATCGCCATTTACATGGCTATTTTCGATTCGGGGTTGACCCTCAGCTCGCCTCAGATGCGGGTTGGCCTGCGATAAAAAGAAGAAAGAAAGGAAATCTGTTATCGTATCGAACTTAGCCCAAACCAATCGCAGTTTTTGCATTTATCGGGGTTCTATTTTAGATCGATTCTTTTTTCATACACTAATCTGTTATATTATATTAGTTGATGCATTTGTAACCCAATTTCTATTTTCTGTTTCTATCTTTGCAGGTAAGTAAATCCAAGGGTTACTGCACATCAATTACCACAAATGCAGCATGTCACATGGCCCAGTTCTCGCCTTCAATTACAATCGCAATCGTAAACCCCGCCCCTTCCCCTTTCTACTACGTTTCATTTAAGTGCCTTCGATACACTCAATGCTAAACAAGGTCAGTGCGGCCTTTTGAATACCCTGCACGCAGTTTTATTGGGTTGTTTATAAATATATAAAGGATGTCTTGTTTTTTCGAACAATTTCAAAGATTACCTTACAATTATATTAAGATAAAAGCTGGCATACTAAAACTGTTATACTCTTATTTCTACCATGCTGTGATTTGTAACATAGCTAAGTTTATGGTCAAAACTGCTATTCTTTGGAACTGTTATACTGTCAAAACTGTTATACAAAATTAATTTGTTATATATGGGCAAAAGTGGTATACAACAGCAACTTTGGTCTAATGTGGTAGGATGTATCTATACAGAATACACTTTAAGTCTATTTAAAAACTGTTATACTACACAAACTGTTATACTGTCAACTGTAATACAGATAAAATTAGTGTGCAGTCAAGACAGCAGCGCGGGCTAGTCTAGTGTTGAGACTTATCTATTCAAGCCAAAAACTGTTATACAGTCAACGATATATAGTTAAAAACATATATAACTTTTATTGAAATAATTAGATATTTTATTATGTTTTATAAATTAGCAAACAGACCTATTGGCATACCCTACAGGGTATTATATAATCGAGCACTTCCTAACACAATTTTCGCTAGCTTTTCAACGCGCATGAAATTACAAATAGAATGTGTTCCATCACATGCCCCATCAATGCTTGTGTGTAAATGCTGACATATCGCAGATAAAGCGTCAAAGCTAGAGTAAACAAACACCTGCATGCCTGCCGCACACCTGTAGACGCTGGGGTAGATACCAAAAAATGCTAAATCGAATCGAAAGCGAAGCGACTCGAATCGAATTGAATTGAATTGAATCAAACAAACGACCTATTTTGAAAGCGCAGCAGTTGATAAGGCCATGGGATAGAGCCCAACTATGGACGGTCACAAAGCCAGGCCATTGTAGATATATCGTATGTCAGTGTGTGTGTGTGTGTGTGTGTGTATTTGCTTCGATAGGTGTGTGCAGCGTGTGGTGCTTCACCTAGTGTGTGGTACTTTAAATTTAGTTGCTTATGTCATAACCAAATTGTCGGGCGATAAGATAAAATGCGGCGAAAACGTAGCCAAGAAAATTTTGAACGCTTGTGTTGCGGACACGTGAGGGCCCTGCCAAAATGCACGGCCAACGGCAAACTGGGGCTAAACCCACACACAAATTCACACACACACACACACAGACAACTTAATATCAAGTGTGCCCCATGTCAAGCAGAAATCTTCAATAGCTGCTGCGCTCAGGAAATGCCAATCGTCAACAAAAAAAAAAAACTTAATACGAGTGTAAAAACTTTCATCTCACTCAAAGCACTCAATTTGCAGGCATCGCGCTCTTCGCGCTTTTCGCCGCGCGCTCTCTCACTCGCGCTCTCTCTCTCTTTGCGGCGAGCGCTGTGGAATGCGATAAGCACTCAAAAGTCGTTGGCGCTGCCAGCTGGCGTATAAAAGTCGTTGGCGCAACGATGACGCATTTAGTCGAAACTCGTTGCTCGTTCGAAACGTTTCGGCAAGTGCAAAAATTATTTAATTCAAATAGTAGAAAAATAATAAATATAAACGCGAAAAGTTTTCGTGTAAAAACTGTTGAGAGCACATTTTTTGTAAATAAAACACGGCATGTGCGCGATTAATTCTCGGAAAAACTGACAACAAAATAAATTTGCACTATTTAAAAAGCAACAACAAACTTTAAAAAAAATACAAATACAGATACAGATACATTGAAGTGCGCGCTAAATACAAACAAAAAATAATACAAAGGCGAATTTCGCCAGAAATTTGCATTCGTCATCGCAAAGACGACAACGACGTCGCCTGTTGCGTCTTTTTAACGGCATTAACTACTTATCAAATATCGTACAGAATATATAAACACATAATTCACAAACATGACGCTGGACAGCTACAATATCTTTGGTGATGAATATCTGTTCAATATGCCGCTATCGCCGATTCCCAAAGTGGTAAGCAAAAATCGCAAAAATTGCAAAAATAAAAAAAAAAACAAAATAAACTGTAAACTATAAAAATCTCTAGACCCGCAACTACATTTGAATAAACAGTTGGTTGCTTATCAGTTGAGTGTATTGGGAAGCGGGTCTGAAATTTCCAGAAGTCTCAGCCAGTTGTCGATCTAAAAACATTTATGTAAATACTATAATATACATCTTCTCTATATATATGTGCATATTTTTATACATTTCATTCGCAATGCATTTTTTTTTTGCTTTATCGTCGCTAAAAATTCTTGGAAATTTGTCGTCGTAAACCCTTTGGATTTTATTTTCCCCTATTTTTTTTTTTCTCTGCCCCCATTATAAATAAATGTATATATATATCGTATTTTGTGTGATTTGCTGTTTTGCAATTGAATTTGTTTGTTTAATGATTAGGCCGCGATGTCGCCTTATCAACGCACCGATTTATGTTCATATTATTTCAAAGGTTTCGTTTCGAATTTTTCTTCTTTCTGTTTTTGTTTTTGTTGCTGTTGCGATAATAATAATTATTGAGTGTGGCAAGTGTAGAAATTGTTTGTAGTAGGCGGCAACCCGACCAGAAAAGCCACTTGATAAAGCCACAAACTATTCCAAATATTTGTACAGCTATGCGGCGACCTTCGTCGTACTTTTTCTATACTATAACGGCAACGAAATATTTTATGTTTAACAAATTAAAATTATAATCGCTATACTGAATTATCTAGCTGACATAATTGATAACAGAATGGAATTCATTTGATTTATGTTCTTATGTTTGATTTCTATAAGATTGTTAGTATTCTAGATATAGTTGTATAACAGTTTAAAGTGGCCTACAAATATAAATGTCAATCAATATAAATTATTTCTAGGTATTTTTGTATGAAAGTTTAAAGAAGCTTTAACATATAAATATATTTATTTCTGAAGAGCTTATTTCAAACACTTTTAACTTCTTATATAACTTCTATATAACTTCTTATAACTAAAAATCAGTTTAAAGATAAAATAAATATAAATCTATTTTTGCAAATTTTTTTCTATTTTACCAAAGCAAAGCTTTTATTTATTTGCACTATATATAAACACAATTCTTTAGGGGATTTGTCGTATTATAGGGAAATACATTTAACAGGGCCACCCGCTTCAAATTCGAGTTCGCACCCCAAAAAAACAAAAACAAAAATCACGTTGCCAACTCATGAGCAAGCTACGAGCAATAACAAAAAAAAAAAAACAAGTTGTACGTTAATTTATTTACTTTTTTTTTTTAAATTATTTTTTTTTTGCTGTTTTATTTTTGCATATTACGTCCATTTTCGTGGCAATTTATCAAGTTTCGGGGCTTATGTCTACTATACACACATATGTACATATAGATACATATTATGTATATATATGTTTCGTTTATCAGGGTTCAACTTGGCTTAAATGCGCGTAGAAAGCGAATTGAAATTGGCAGCAGTCGCATTCGTGACCCTTCAACTGGCCCAAACGGCGACTCGCGTGACACTTGATACTCGCCACAAAACTCACTTTCATAATATGATGGACATGTGTGTGCCTCATATATATGTATATATAAAGTTATTGCCACAAATTGGGGCGGTTCAAAGTAACATGCTTCAAGTCAACCACTTGCGACTTCTGACATATGCGACTTAAGCGCTCGAATTGTTTAATTAAAGGCGCTTAAGTACGCAGTACACTGAGAGAAAACACAAATTAAATAATCAGTAAAAAATAAATTTATGTTTAAGAAGTTTGTTGCATAAAGTAAAGTACTCAAAAACTTTTTATTAAAAGTTGTTTAATTGTTTTATAGTTGAGCCTACTTTTCGCTCAGTGTAGCCATGGCAATTTGTGCGCGGGAGTTACAAGGGCAGTCTATCACTCTTTTTAAGTAGATGCACGTTGAAAACTCTTTCAATGAAATACTTTTTGTGTCAGAGCGCCCCCACAAAATGGAAAGACAGAGAGAGAGAGGGAGAAAGAGCGAGTGAGACAACAAAGAGTCTAAAGACAATTTCAACTTTCTTTGGGCACTTTTAATTAACTGAATATGGCACAAAAAAAGTGCACAAAAAGTGTGGGGAGCAATTTCGATTCGATTGTTTTTCTTATGAATTTTAAAAGATTTATTTTATTTTATATTTTTCGATTTTTTGACGAATAGTTTTGTGGGCGTCTTTGACAGTTCCGTGGGCCAGTAAAGTAAGAAAGCACTTGATTTGAATACGTGACAGCCAGTGCCAAAAAAAGAGAGTACAAAATAAGTAAATAATAAAGAAAAGCAAATAACTATTAGTTGGTGAAATAAAAAAAGAGCTTTAAAGGTTAATAGCGAAAAGTATTTAAATATGGTATAAATATATATAAAGATTAGATGAGTTTAGCTAACACTTTTATTAACAAACATTGCTTTTAATTCAAATTTCGTTTATAATTCGTAACTAGTTCAAGCTTGAAATTAAAGCTGTCTGTTGCCAAGTGAGCAAATTATTAAATTTTTATTTTGTGGCTAAGAAAGTTGGCCATTAAACAAACAGACATGGCTCTCTGACTGTTTATCTATCTAAATACATATATATACGTTACTTTTTATGGCCATTACAATGCAAGCCCAGTTAATTGCAGCGTGAAGTTGAACATTGAAACGCAATTCAATTTTGTGCTAATGCCTGTCTGAAATATATATATATGTTTATATAGTAATATTGATAGAGGTTTTATTTGTGTAGACTGCTGCAGCTTGTCTGTTGGCATTAGTTGGTCTACTAATTTGATCGGGCATTTACTTTTTGGTGCAGTTCTCGAGCAAAATGACAGACAACAGGACTTTGTGTCTACCATAATTTCAGTGCGACGAGCGTAATTTGAGACGGCAGTCAAGTGACCAGCAATAACAACAACTAAAAACAACAACAATTTAGCCACAAAATGGACAATTTCCTTTGTTGATTGTCGGCGTCGCATTGTCCTTCTTGGAATTGGAATTGGCCAAGCCTTGTGGCAGACGCTGCTTGTGTGTGAAAAGTGAAAACAACTTTTACTACTTTTGTCTGTGAGCTGTCTGTCTGACAGTCTGGCCCCCCTCTGTCTGCCACGCCTCTGCCTCGTGTTGCAAGCTTGGCTCGCTTGCATTTTACGTGCTGTCCTTGCGTCCTGCGTCCTTGCGTCCTTGCGTCCGTGGCGCCTTCGCGTCGCGTCGTTTGTTTGCCATTTCCTCGAACCGGGCACAAACTTTCCCATAAATATCGTCAAACTCCCCCACCAATACCCTGTTCTTTTAGTTTTTGCTGTTGCTTTAGCTGATTGTTTTTGTTGTCATGTCGCGACAAAATGCATTTAAATAAATTATCCCTAGACCAATGTCGCGTCATTTTATTAGCCGCCTTTTTGCGCTCCCCGCTTTTCATTTTTTATTCTCCCTTCCTTTCTTTTTTTTCGTGCGTGCTTTTTACTCTATAAATTTAATTACATGTTAATGAGACCCGACTCGTACCAAAGTGCATTCATAATTGGCCGAACACCGAGCGGCCATATCGATATCAGTCATCGTTTTGACTTTATCAACAATGCCCATTGTTGTTCGCTTATCTAACTCTGTGGGCTATATACATTTACTTATACATATATGTCTATATTTATTTATTTATCAGTTTTATGAAATTCTGCTGAATTTCAATGCATTTGTTTTGAAGTGCTTGGAGGTATTTAATGTCTGGTAATAACTTTTTGTAATAGTTATAACTTTACCATACAGTAAAAGTATTTACTAGAAGAGCAGCCATAATATCAAAATTCTCTTTAATTTTAGTTTTGTATCTGTCTCCATCTAGATCCTTAGAACTTTTCATATTTAAGGGCTTATAATTTATAATATTTTTTAAAAATATTTTCTTAAACATTGCTTAAATATTTAAGAATTTAAATTGTTGCTTTTGTAATTGAATAAAAGCTGGTTCAAATAATTTAAGTTCACAATTCTCTTTTCATTTTAATAATTAACTTAATTAATTTTATACATTTTTTTATGAATGAGTTTATGAATAGTTTCTTAAAAAAAGATACTTAAACAGAAAACATAAAACGAAAAGTTCTAAGATTTTTTTGAATATTTAAAGTTGGTTTTGTTAGGCAAGATTTGTTTGATTGCGTTTTAGTAAAGTTAGGTTAGGTTTGATTAGCTAAAGTGAGGTTAGATTGAGTAACTTTTGTTAGGTTAGGTTGCATAAAGAATATTAAATTACGTTGGAAAAGATTTTAAATAGGGTTAGTTTAAACAAATGTTGTTAGATTAAGTGAGCTTAGCTAAAGTGAGTTTAAGTTTAGCAATATTTGTTAGGTTAGGTTAGTTTAGTAGTTTATGTAACTTTTGCAACTGAAGCTGGACCCTAGGCGTAGTTAGAATTTATTGAATAAGTTAATATAAACAAAATTTAAATAAAACAAATGTAAAAACCTTATAACCTTTATAATTGCCCAATTAGTTTTATTTGTGGGCGCTTTTTGTGTGCTTCCCCAATGAGTTGCACAAAAAGCGATTATCAAAGTAATTGAAATCTTATCAATGCTAGTATTTAATATATGTATAAAAAATACTATATAAAACTAGGTACAGCCACGTCAGTTAGAACACTTTGTTATCGCGAAACTCGCACCTTTGGCAAATACTTTAGGTGTGTGTGTGTGTTGTGTGTGTGTGTGTGTGTGTGTGTGTGTGTGTGTGTGAATATAATAATACAATACAAGTATATTCATTAGGCGGGTTCAATGCACTGCTAAAAAGGCAAACAAAACGACAAACGACAGAAATATTTTTTGTTGAACAACACATGTAAATTTGTCAAATGGGTTGTTCCCCATGTTGTTGTTGTTGCTTTTGTTGTTGTTGTTGTTGTTGTTGTTGTTGTTGTGGCCGTTGACACGCCCCGTGTGCAGCCCCATGGCACAGGCCAAAACAAAAGTCTGATTAATTTGACACTGAACTTAAAAGCCTGCCACGAAAAGGAATCGCAATCGGATACCACAAAAAACAAAAAAATTAAAAACCAACATCAGAAAAACGCGACAAATGAAACCCCAGCTCAGAATTTATGTACCTCGACCCTCGCAAATTGACAGTTTTTTTTCTTTTTGATTATTTTTTATATAAGTATTTTTGTTTGCTGCACTTTTTGGCAAATTTTGAATTATGACTGCAAAGAAGGGAAGAAAAAAAATGTTTAATTCAATTTGCTTTAAAAGCGCAGCAGCAACGTTCGCGTGGGCGTTCCAAAAATGGACAACAAACCTCAAGTGATTTTAATGCCAGTCGCCAGTTTTCGCACAATCATATATATAGTAAGCATATATAAATATGTATATAGTATATTTGCGATATTATATGGTATCTGGCATATGGTCAAGCGGCGTTTGCGTGCCCGAAAAAGGCCGGCAAAATAAATAAATAAAACTTGAAGGCAGCCAGTCGGGCGTTGACTTTGCTTACACAAAAAAAAAATAAAATTATAAAAAAAATACAACTCTTGGTCGGACTGGGCGCGGAAGCGAGACCGGGATTTGAGAGCGGGAAACGTTGCGGGGTTCGAACCGAGAAAGAGCTTTATCAAAAGAGACTCAAAGCACTCCAGACATTTTCACTCCAGCATTGCGGTCACGTTCTCCTTTCCAAAACGAAGCGAAGTTAATATTTTTTTTTTGTTTTTATTGTTTTTACTGCTTCTCCCTTTTCATTTATTGTTTTATTCGCAGAAATTTGCTTATGCAAAAATGAAAATAAACAAACAAAAATATATATTTTCTTCAATTATGTATGCGCTTATCGCAAAGGGAAGTGTAAACTGTACACAACAATAATAAAATACATATACACTCACACATGCACATGGCAACTCTGGTTTGGCCTACTAAAAGCGCACTTGAACTTGTCAACTCTGAAGCTGACATTGCAACAACTTTGACTGCAGTCACGACAACAACAACAACAACAATTTGCACTTGAGCAACTCTTTTTTTTTTTTGTTTTGTTGTTGCCAATTAGAAATCAGAATTGCATTTGTTTTTCTATTCATTTTCCCGCTCAAATAATGCGCATTTCTAATAAGCCGCTCATTCGGGCGAGCAGAAAAGCCTTTGTTTCAACCTTCATCGGCCAATTGGCAGCGTCTAAAATGCATCTGTAGACAGTTTAAGTTAGCGAGCCGCTTAATTTATGCAATTGCACATAGAAATAAATAAAAGGCATTATAAATAAATACGCCACATGGCTGAAAAAAGCATTGAATCAAAGCCGCAGCAATTTCACAAACAAAAAATATTTGCGACTAACAATATACCCTTTAAA
Source organism: Drosophila lacertosa (assembly GCA_004143845.1). NCBI lineage: Eukaryota > Metazoa > Arthropoda > Insecta > Diptera > Drosophilidae > Drosophila > Drosophila lacertosa. The sequence continues at coordinate 124,481 of SCDZ01000060.1, forward strand.
AGTGTTTTAATATTCGGCAAGCAGCATAACATTAACATAACATAAAGCAGTTTAACATATGTTAAGCATCTTACATTATTTGCCACTCTAACATTTATTTAACATAACCTTTAACATTGTCTTAACATTTTTCATGCCGCTTAACATTTAAAAATCTGAACGTTGTTTGTGTTACGGCAAAGTTTTACTTCTCAAGTTACAAATATTTAGATTAGTATCATTATTTACCTATCCGCCTTTTAACATAGTCTTAACAGCTGCCTCACAGTCTGGCTATTATTCGCTAATAGCTAACAACTTTTTGGTTTGATATAAACAAATGAAATTGTCATCGCTTTCGTGGCTGCCAAGTTGTTTGTATTGCGTTTGTATTTCGCTTCATTGCGTCATTGTCTGGCTAAAATTGGCTTAAAAATAACTCAACACGTCAGCTACACAACAACAACAACAATAACAGCAACTAAATGTTGTCGTATTTTTTTTCTTCTTTTCTTTTTTTCGCTTTGCCTTCTTAACCCTCAGTCGCCGCGTATTTGTCAAATATAAACATAAACACAGTGCGAATTCGCTTAAACTGAACTAATTTATTTCAAGGCCAAATCCAACTTTCGCCTGCCAAACACACAAAAATCACTTGGCTGCTTTTCACTTGCATATATTTTAATTTTTTTCTCATTAATTATATATATATATTTTTATTGGTTTATGCGGGGCAATGTTCACTGTAGCTGCGCCTTCACTACGCCAAGTTTAGTTCGTATAAAGTTTGCCTAACAGTTGCTTATCAAGTCGACTTTGCAGTCGACGCATTAGTCAGTGAATTGAATAAGTTTGGGAATGGAAAAGTGTGCTTTAATAAAAAATACCCCGTAATGTTAACACGCTCGAATCTAAACGATAAGTTAGAAAGCAACGCAAGAAAAGTGAGCAGCATAGAGAGAAGCATAAGAGAAGCAAAGCATATTTAAAGAGCAAGCAATTAATGTAACTTAAGCTAATTATTCGCATAAGTTAAGCTTCTTTAATTGTTTCTTCCTTCGCTACGCTGATCCGCTTTGGCATGCTTCTCTTGTTTATATTTGCGGTGCTTCTTCCTTTGCTATTAACTGCTTAGCCGCTGATCCGCTTTGGCACGCTTCTCGTTGAGTGTTCGTTGCGTTTCTCTCTGCTGCTTCTCGCTAAGTGTTCTACTTATCCCTTTTGAAACGCTTCTCTCTTCTGAGATCATTTATTCTTCTCTATTTCCTTTTCGCTCTGAGTATTTGATTGTGTTTCTTTCTCTTTTGCTTCTTCCTTTTGCCTGGCGCTTCTCTCTCTGGATCGTCATGTGCATACCCTTTGCTCTTCTTTCTCTAGTGCGTATTTTTCGACGTCAGTTTAGTTTGAAGCGCCCCGCGCTCGTCCGCGTCTCAATTGACCCCGTTGACCTGAACTTTGGCGCTGCTGCTGATAAGACTCTAGTTGCTCGCTGCGTCAACCGAGCTCGTTTCAATTTAGACAATTACGATTACACGCGACGGCTGCCAGCCACATTTATGTATATATGTACACATATATTCTATATGCGATACATATTATTATTTTATATATTTTTAATTCAACTAAATTGGCTGATTCATCTGCCGAATGGGTTCTGCGAAAAAAGCATTTGCGGTTCCATTTTATTTTTTTTTTATTTGCCTTTTTATGCAACCCCGAAAACGCCAACAGGCCACTTTGGGAAAGTGGGTTAAAACGAGAGTCGCAAATGTTTAAACATTTATGCAAACAGCAAAAACAACAAAGCGGTTAACTTCAAAACAAAATGAAATGCCAAAATCAACAAATACACAAAGAATAAATTTGATTGTCTGATGTACGAGTTAAGGAAATGAAATAAAAAATTAAAAGAAAACGAGAAAAAAAAAGCGATAAGTCAAAGGATCAACGCCCCACACAAAACACGATATTATTTATAAACAACAGTAAAAAAAAAGAGAGCAAATTTTTTGCTGCGCCCCAAAAGCAAACAACAACAACAACAAAAACAACATTTTGTGCAGTGTTGAACAACGCACTCTTCATTTTTTTTTGGTTCGCTTTCAATTTTTTAAATAAACACGCCGTATGCCTAGATCTTGAAATACAATAATTGTTATTGTTTATGGCCAGGCCGACAAGACACCTGCTCTCAGCCAATCTGCGGCACGCATTCGCATTCGCCTTCTTTTCAATTCTGGGAAATGTGACAGCTTGTGCTTGCTATAAATACAACAACAACAACAACAACAAAAAGAACACCAACAACAAATATCAAAGGGAAAAAAAACACACACACAAAACTCTTGCTAAACGCTTCCACCCGAAGAGGCGTATTGAGTTATATTAGCTGATTATTTATGACAGCACACGAAACGTTGAACGAGAATGCGCCTCGTGAGAAATGAGCTACCACAAAGAAAGAGTGTAATCGGCGGGAGTGCGCGGCTCAGAGTTGCCACCCTGTTTATGGCGACTCTGACAAAGAAACTACAAAAAGGAGTGTAAAATATAAATAAAAAAAAATTAAATTTAAATAAAATAAAATAAAATGTAAACTACAAAAGTTGTCAACCTAATTGTAGTTAGTTTGGCAATCAAGCTGCCAGAGTTGCCAGACTATTTATAGCTAGTATGACAATCCTACTATATATAAACGAGAGTGTGCTGCCCAGAGTTGCCACCCTGTTTATAGAGTAACGATTGCGAGTGCGATTTTCCAGATTTGTCAGCCTTTTTATAGCTAGTTTTTTATAGCATTTAAATATTTTTATTAATCTAAACAAAGTTCTATATAATTCTTAATACTTAATCATAACCCAAATTAAATTTATAAATATTGTTTATATTTTTTTAAAACCACATAACAAATTTCACAAGATCGTTAAAGTTAAATTTGTTTTTTTTTTGGGACATAGATATTAAAATAAAAATAACTGCTATGTATAAAAAGATTGTAGCTAAATTTTGTTAGTAACAAATTTTTAAAAATGTTTTAAAATGTTTAAAAATTAAATTTAAAGTGTGTGTTATAGTAGAAATTAATTTGAACCCTTTTTTCTATATATAAATATTTTAATTTTGTATTTTATAGCATATTTATAGCTCGAAATTGCTATAAATAGTTTTAACTTAAACAATTTAGTGTAACACAACCTTTTGCAGCCACTGTTGCCAATTAACTGCTGTAAATATTAATGAGTTTAAAGTAAACCAAAATAACACACATTCCACAGAAGAATATAATATATGTATATATATTATTATAAACAGCATTTTAAACTATTTCTGTTGTTATTAGTTTTAAAGTTAAGCACATACCAAATTTTATAGGCTTAGCTTTACTTTTTATGGTGAACTTAAAGTGTTTAAAAACCTATTATAGATAAATAGAAAATTCGCTAGAAATGAAACTGGCTATTGAAATGTTTATGGCAAAAACTTATGGCAGCAACTGTTGCTGCTGTGTTGTTGGCGTGGGTTGCTGTTGCTGCTGTTGTTGTTGCTGTTGGTCGTGTGGGTTGCTGCCTCAATTAAGAGCAGGCGGGCAGCGCGCACATTTAAAATGTATTCGATTTGCTTAGTTGCTAAACGTTATTATTGCTGTTGTTGTCATCGTCGTCGTCGTCGTCGTCTAATTTACTCAGCAACACACTCAGGAGAACAACAACACACTCTCTCTCTCTCTCTCTCTCTCTCTTGCATTTGTATCTAAAATAAAAAAATCTCAAAAGAATCGTTTCTGCCAATTTGAATTTCTTTCGCTCAGTCGCAAACGAACAACGAACCATCGAAGTTTAGAATTTTTTTGAAAATTAAATTAAGAAGCACAAACAAGGAAAATAAAACTTCTGCTGCGATCGCGCGCGCGCTGCCCGAAAATAAAACGAAAAACGAACAACGAAAACAGAAATTAAAAAAAACAACACAAAAAATAAAATAAAATTTAAATTCAAATTCGAAAGAAAAAGGGGAAAAGCGAAAAGCGAAAAACGAAATTGCAAAGAAATAGAAAAAAGGAAAATAAGTGTATTCTCATTGTTGGTTTTTCACAGCGCGTGCAATTGCCAAAAACCGAAAGGAATTAACTTATTGAGCGAATGAAAGAAAGAAAATTCAAATAAGGAAAAAAAACAACAAGCGAAATATTTGCCGCGTGGATTTCTTTAAGGCACACACAAACGCATACATACATAAAACAAAAATATATATATATATATAGATATATCTACATTTATTTATATATTATTATAAAGTTCATTTAGAGGCGTCAACCAAAAACGACCGAATAAAAACATAAATGTTTATGCAAAAGTGTAATAATTGCTGGGCCGAAATGAAATAAAACTAGCGCAAGGCAGCCAAACGAAATATATATATATATATAAATTATATATATATATATACATATAAAGCTCTTTATGTACATACATAGAGAGCTAACGACAACAACAACAACATTATAATAATAATTATATAACGCCCAGCAAATTTTGCTCGCAATTAAAAGCAGTTTTATTTTGGGCAAGCAGTGCTTTTTTTTATTATTATCTATTATTATTATTACGCTTATAATTTGTATAAAATTATTGTTGAAGAGAAAAAGCTGTGGGCACGTGCTAATTGTTGTTTGGAATTGAATTGAATTGATTATGTTTGCATTGGCCAATCTGCGCTCACATTTCGAACCCTTGCGAAATTGGCAAACGCTGCTCGTGGCGCGTCTAAAGCCGCCGGAAAGCGTTTAAAGGAAAACGCAGCTAACGCAAAAAGCAAACGAAACAACAACTACAACAACAACGAATTTAAAGCCCAAAACGAACGAACAAACAAATAAAAAAAAAACACAACGAAAGCCAAACGCAAAAACGAACGAACTACAATTTTTGGCGCCCCGAAAACTCAAGAGCAACAACAACAACAATTATTTAAACACATTCATCAACAACAACATGAATTTCATTTGCAGCTTTTCCAAGAAAAGTGTGCTGTAAATACAAATTTCCATAAGGAACAACGATTTCGGTTGTTCATTTTTCACTACAAATTAAGAATATATATATTTATAAATATATATATATTAAATATATCATTGTTGTTCACTTTTTATTGTTATAAATCTAAGAGCCAATACGAATTTAACGCTAACTAAAGGAAACTAGTCAAAGAAACCAATTGCGAACTGTGCGTATACGTAATATTTTGCACACTGCGTATACTTGATATTTATTAAGCCCCAACCCCAAACTAGTCGATAAGAAACGCGCGTTATGATGAAAAATCTAAACGGTAGAACGCACAGTGCGTACTACCAGCCCTACTATCAGCAACAGTTGCAGCTGCAGCAGCAACAACAACACCAACAGCAGCAGCAGCAGCAACACTTGCAACAGCAGCAGCAACACCTGCAGCAGCAGCAGCAACATTTAATGCAGCAACAACAATTGCAGCTGCCCTATGCAACCCAATACAACCAGCTGCAACAGCAACAACAACAGCAGCAGCAGCAGCAACTGCAGTACAATCAACAACAGTACTACAATCAACAGCTGCAGCAGCAGCAGCAACAATTGTTACGTCAGCAGCAGCAGCAGCAACCCACGCAGTCTGCCTACCAGCAGCAGCAGCAACAACATCCAAAGCAATCTTATGCCCATAACAACAACAGCAACAACATTGCCGCCAACATGGCAGCAACTGCACGCAGCAACATGAACGCAGCAACAATTGCTAACGGCAACAACAACAGCAGCAACAACAGCAGCAACAACAACAACAACAGCAGCAGCAATGCCGCCAACGCCAACACGGCGACAGCGGCAATGGCCGCCATGTGCCAAATGCAAAGCTTTTTAAGCCAGCAGCAACAACAGCAGCAGCAACAACAGCAGCAGCAGCAACAATACAACAACAATTGTGCGCATATTAATTATAATCAGCAGCAGCAACAACAACAACAACTGTCAGCAGCAACAACAAATGGCGATAAATTAACATTGGATGCTAGCGCGAGTGAAATTGCAAATTTGTTGGCCAGCGAGCTTTTTATGCAGCAGGTAACACGAGATCGATAACAAGCGATAACTGAGCAGAGTGATATATATCGATTAAAACATTTGTTGGATTAATAATGCGAATTTTAATTCGTTCGTCATTTAACAAACTTTATAAAACGAATATATAGAGGGTTTTACTTACTCGCATTTGAAAAAGCGATTTGTTATCGAGCAGTATATCGATTAAACTCGTAATATTATTTCGCTTTTATAAAATTTAGCTGTCGATAACATTCGGATAATGATTAAATAATCCTTGCTTTAGCCACAGATTAGGTGTTAGCTTTTTTCTTTATCTTAAAGTTTATCGATTTGAATCGATTTTTTTTAGCAACTTATAACTCTTTAATTGCATTATTTATTGTGTCATATGTTCATTTTCATGTTCATATTTAATTCCTCTCATTTCTTAGTTTCCTACAGCTTTTTATTAGACTGCGATTAATATCGATCTATTATATATACTATGCAATTTACACTTTTAAGATTTGCTTATATAGATGTAAGCCTCTGAAATTTTCTTTCTGATTTGTTTTCTTGTTTGGTTAACTGTGTTGACAGATTGGAAACATTTGTATAAATCGATAATTATCGATCGCGCTTGCTAAGTCCTAAGCAGTTGATATCTAAGTGACATTCTTATTGTCATGTTAAATAGACAGCGTTCGATGATTCTATCTTAGCTTTAAGCTTATTTACCATATTTCGATATATATCGATCACCAATTAAGTATTTTGAATTGCTTTAATATAAGATTTTAACTCTTTCATCACATTTTCTATATGAAAACTTATGCAAAAGAAGTTTATATAGTATTTTTATATTTTTATTATTTGTATTATTTATTAATGAGTATTTTGTTGTTTAATTATCTTGCAGCTCCTCACATTTGACGGCATGCAGAGCGCACCGACGCAAACGACGCCAACGCTGACGCCGACGACGCTGAGGACCATCGAGGAGACCATCTTCGAGCTGACCTCAGAGCCGCAGAATGTGCCCTTTCAGGCTGGCTTCAAGCCGCCGCCGTTGACCTCGCTGGGCGTCCTTCCCAACAACAACAACAACAGCAACAATAACAACAACAACAACAACAATGCGATTGTGCCAACAACAAACGTTGGCGCAACGCTGGCGGTGATCAATGCGAATCCGATCAGCGTGAATCCGGCATTCGATTTGATCAGCCTGAACTGCGGCAGTGTGCCCGGCAGCGATACAGAGGAATCCAATGGATCCTGGCACGATGGCCAGCTGAACGATGACCAAAGCACAACTGATACTTGTAAGCAGAAAACGAATTGAGATTAAACGAGCTTTACTAACTGTTTCTTTCTCCCGCACACCCTTTAGCTAGTGCCGCAACGGACAGCACCTCGTATCAGAATGGCGGCCACATGCTGGGCAACAATTCGAACGGCGGCGCCAACAGCTTCTCGGCCGCTCTGGCGGCCGTTAACAGCGCCGGCCGCGGCGCCGGCGGCAACACAACTACCTCAAACAGTGGCACGCCCGCGCGCCGCGGCGGCGGCCGTCGTCCGAACAAGGCGACCAACATGTCGCCCGAGGAGGAGGAGAAGCGACGCGTGCGCAGGGAACGGAATAAATTGGCGGCGGCGCGTTGTCGCAAGCGACGCGTCGACCAGACGAACGAGCTGACAATTGAGGTGGACGCGCTGGTGAAGAAGGGCGAGGATATGCGCAAGGAGATCGAGAGCCTGAATGTGGCCAAGAATCAGCTGGAGTATATGCTGCAGTCGCACCGACCCACGTGCCAGAAGATACGCGACGATATCCTCAACGTGGTCACGTGCAATGGCCTGATTGGCGCCACAGCGCTCCATCACAACACCAACACAAACACCGCCAGCAGCAGCAGCACCAGCAACAACAACAACAACAACAGTAACAGTAATAATAACAACAACAACAATAGCAATAGCAATGACAGCTGCAGCGGCGGCACAATTACCGGCTTTGATGCGACACTGAACTCGACGGGACGCAGCAACTCGCCGCTGGATCTCAAGCCGGTGATCAGCGACGAGCAGCAGCTGCTGCTGCAGCACATCAAGCACGAGCCGCACGACGGCGGACACGATTCGAGCTCATCGCTGGACCAGGACGGACCGACGCCGGCGAAACGTTTTGCGCTGCCCAACATTGCCACGCTGAACGCATCGCTGCTGACGCCGACGGGCTCACTGAACACGCCCATTACGAGCACAGCGCCCGTCGGCTTTGGCGCCTTTGCCGCCGCCGCACACCTCAACAGCCCCACGCTGAACGCCCACGCCCACGCGCATGCGCTCAACAAGCTGCCCAAGCCGCGTCCCAACACGCTCAACGTCCAGCAGCGCGGTCCCTTCGGCCAGTTGCAGCCGGGCGACGGCAAGGCGCCCACACAGATACAGGGCGTGCCCATACAGACACCCTCGACGGGCACCTTCAATTTTGATTCGCTGATGGATGGCGGCACCGGTCTGACGCCCGTGTCGGGTCCGCTGGTGCCGACGTGCTCCTCCCAGAACAAGCATCCGCTGGAGCTGCCGACCCCAACCAGCGAGCCATCCAAGCTGGTCAGCTTATAACCAGTGTAGGGTGCGTGGCGGTGGCGCGCGTCGCTAAACAAAAGTCAATCATTACATTTAGTTTTAATTACTTGTCGAGCAACACACAACATTTAAACAGATACAGATACAGATACAGTTACAGTTAAAGATACAGTTACAGATACAGATACTGATTTAACACTAAACAAAAGCGATCGCTAATTAATTCTTTAAGATTTTTGTACAAGACGTTTTCTCTTTTTTATATGCTACATATATACAATATATATGTATATATATATATATATATTGTAACGATTATTAATCAGTAATTCAACAAGCGAAAAAATGTTTATATTTTTGCTTAATTTATTTAATACTTTTTTATGTTGTTGTTTTCCCGTTAAATGTAACTGCTCTTGTATTATTATCTTTATTATGTTTAATTTATGTTTTGCCACATCAACTATCTTTATCTATACCACACATATATATACAAAATATATATATATATATATATATACTTAAATTACTTGTATTTTTTGTGCAATTTTTAAACCATTTTGATTTGCGTGTGTTTTCAAAAAATATACATAGAAATATTTACCATATAGAAAGATGCCTAAACATGTGCAGAATATGTAAAAGATTTAAGTGAAGATTTGTAGATTTGAGGCCAGAACGTGGCCGAGAATGTTGTAAATGAAGGATGCGTTGTGATATTTATTATTAACAAGTTAAACAAAATATATAAAAAAAAAAAACAAATTAAATAAATAAAAAATAATACATTAAATGAAACTTTAACAGAGCGTGTAATGAAAGGAACTAAGCCGGTTTTAAAATTGTACATTTAAATCTAAACATAACTCAAAAACACAAACAACAACAACAAAAACAAAAAACAACAAAAAATGCGTTGCCTTGATAAAAGTGAAGTAAAAGTGAAACACAAAAACATATAGGATAAACAAACGATATAATTGTATATGAGAGAAAATGAGAATTTGAATGACTATATACTTATTATATACTACTTACTGTTTAAGGCGCACTAGAAAACAAAAACAAACGAAAAAACCCAAATATATTTTTACTAAACGCAAAATGCGCTCTATTTTCAAATACAATTTATATAAGAAATGACAAACAAACAAAACGCAAAGCAATTATTTAATATGTAATTATGTGTATTATGCAATAAAAGGAAACTTTATAAAAAGCAAATGCAATTTGGGCAACAAATATATTTGATACCCCCCTCCCCCCCCTTCTGCTCCCCCTCAATTTTTATGCTTATGCAATATGGCAAAATTAACGCAAAAACTTTGTAAACTGAAAACGAATCAAATGCACTTCTAAACGGGGTAAAACAACCAAAATTGTGTAAGAGAAATAAAATATAATACGAAACAACCTAAAAAAATAAAATGTGTATTAAATTTGAACAACTTTTTATAGAAGGATATTTGAGGTTTATTGAAGCTTGAGTTAAAACCGATTCGAACCACATTTTAATGCAGCTTCAGATGAAGTATTATATATAAAAGTTAGCTAAATGATGTATGAGAATTTCAGTGTCTAAAGAAATATAATAGATTGGGTAAAAGTTCACCAACTGAATCAAACTTCAAGGCAAGCCCTTGGTTCGAACCCGCCGCACTTTTTTATCTGTGCTTACAGCCAAGTTTTTGTGATATGCTCAGTTTCAAGTTCAAGACACAGTTCCCACTAAATCGCAGTCTTGGAACGGATGTGTGTGAAACAATTGAAAATCGCATAATATTAAGAATTTGCTGACTCAACTGGCTTTAAATCGGGGCAGGTATAAAAAGCTGAACCTTACAAATAAAGACAAGCTGAAGCAATTCAAGGTCGAGTCGAATTTGTGTGCTAAAATACTATATAAATAATTTAAATAAATAAAATAAATATATAATACCCTAAATAGGGCAAATAAAAGATAAATATATATAATTAGAAGTCATCAAATGTTTAAAGAATTTTTAAAGTATCTATGAGCTATGAAGGTGGATTAAAATGGTTGGATTAAATTAGATTAAAATGTTAGAGATTACTTAAATTTTTTTTGGAGAGTATCTACGAGCTATGAAGATGGGAATTAAATAAGATTAAAATTTTACAGATTCATACAATCATATAAAAATATATTGCTGCATATTTTCATCTATATAAAAGGAAATTATAGAGGAAATATAAACTTGGCTATCTAAAGATTTTTTCCAAATTTTAACACATTTTGCCTTTAAATAAGTGCGGTAATCTCAACTTTTTGACGGCGTTGAATAAAGTACATAAAATAAAATAAAATAAGATATACAAACAAGCTGGGTTTTTTTTTTGTTTCTTTCTTTCGTTGTATCTTTTTAGGCACCAGCCCAACGCGCAGGTAATTCACAAATGGTGCGAGCAGACAGATCTATGTAAATATGTATGGGTGTTAACACACACACACACACGCACACACAAAGAGAACTGGGAATACGAGCAGATAATGCCATATACAGGCATTTATATACATATACACATAAATGCATATATATTCTTACGTATATAAAGATTTAAAATTTCTGCTTCATTTCTCGCGTTGATTTCTGTTCTGTTTTTTCGGGACTGGATTTCAGTTAATCGAGAACCTGCGATATGGGCAGCTGGAATCAATTGCTACGCGCCCTGAAGCGCACCCTGGGCCTGGACAGGCGACCGCTGAGCGTTGGCCGGCGGCAAGTGGTGCTGGTTACGGGCTGTGACTCGGGCTTGGGGTGAGTAAAAACTAGACTTACCTCCAATTGTGGCTCAATCTGTTGATTTGCACAGACACTCGCTGGCCGTTTACTGTTACAATGCGCTGCAGCTGACGGTTGTCTCCTGCTGCCACAATCTGGAGTCGCCGGGCGCAAGGCTGCTGCAGCAGATGAGCGCGCAGGCGGAGGATGGAAGACGGCTGCACACCTGGCAGCTGGATCTGCTGCAGCCCTCTTCTATAGGGCAGGTGCACGCGCAGCTGGACAGGTTGCTGGCGGGCACGGATTACGAGCTGCTGGCGCTGGTGAACAACGCGGGCGTCATGTGCTTCGGCGAGTTTGAGTGGCAGCTGCCGGAGCAGATCGAGCTGCAGATCAACTGCAATCTGCTGGGCACCATGCGGCTGACCCGCGAGCTGTTGCCGCTGCTGCGCCAGCATCGCGCTCGCATCCTGAACGTGACCAGCCACTGTGGCTTTCAGGCGCTGCCCGCGCTGGCACCCTATGCCGCCTCCAAGGCGGCGCTGCGCGTCTGGAACGATGCGCTGCGCATCGAGCTGCAGCAGTATGGCATGGAGGTGGTCAACTTTGTGCCCGGCTCCTTTGTGCTGGACAGCAACATCGCCGCACGCCAGCAGCAGCATGCCCAGCAAATGCTGAACGCATTCAGCGCCGAGCAGCTGTCGGTCTACGGCAAATACTTCAAAGCATTCAACGAGTATCTGAGCATACTGGGTGGCTTTAAGCAACCCAATCAGCTCAAGGATGAGGCGCTGCTCCAGAAGTTTAAGGATGCTCTGACCAATGCACAACCCCATACGCTGTATATACACGAACCCTGGCGCTATAGAATCTATCGCTGGCTGTTCAGGCTGACGCCGGCGCCGCTGACCGATTGGCTGGTGGTCAAGTTCTGTGCCATGCCCAGCTTCGAGTCGACGCAGCGAGGAGGCAGTTAAATTACAATTAGTCTAAATGATTTTTATTATTTGTAGTGTAGTGCAATGTTAGCTAGTTGGCTGGGTCCTTTCAAATACACTGCAGTTGGCACACGCACTCACAATCACAATATACAGTTGGCAGGTTGGGCAGGTAATAAATAAGCGGCTAGTAGCCGGTGCTGCGACACCGCTCGTAGACCGCATCGTTCAGCAGCTGGAACCATTCGCTGGCATAGACGGAGTCCTCGGCAGAGCGGAACAGCTCCAGCTTCTCCTGCACAGGCAGAACGGCACAGAGATAATAACTGATGGCCGTTTCGGTGAGCTCGGCATGGTAGTTCTTTAGCGCCCACTCGAGCAGGCGCTGGCAGTTGTGCGCGTCGAGGAAGCGTATGAGCCGCTGATGCAGCAGCTGCTCCAGCTCGGGTATGATGTACACGCGCGACATTTCGAACGCCTGCAGCAGGGCGCCGTAGTCGGGCGCGTTCAGATGCCGTTCCTGGCAGCTGATCAGGTGCAGAAAGTAACGCAGGCCGCCGGCCGTATAGTCGCGCAGCTGGATCTCGCCGTCGTGGCCCTCGCGGAAGTCGCTGTTGAGCATCTTGTTGAACACCTCGCTGGTATCACAGAGTAGCTGCTTGTTAAAGCCAATGCTGAGCGTCGGCTCGCCGCTGCCCGCCACGCTGGGCACCAGGAAGCGCATGTCGCACTCCTCGTGCAGAGGCGCCGCCGACGCATTCAGCTGAACGGAACAGACGCTGGCGTTCGGATCGGGCTGATCGGCGTCGGGCAGCATAATGCCCAGCGTGAAACGAGACATGGCAGTGACGGCATCGGCCGCCTCGTCCGCATACAGATTGTCGCTCTTCTTGCGCAGCAGCAAGTCAAACAATAAAGTCAACGCGTTGCCGTCGTACAGAAACTGATAGAGCAGTCGATGGCTCTTGATGATGTAGGCAACGGAAATGGCGGCACGTTGCTGGGCATTCAAGTCGGCGTCGCAGCGCAGCAGACGCACCAGTTCTTCCTTGCCGTAGTTGGATTCGCCCACGTTGGTCAGCGTCTCCAGAAAAGCAAAGCCATCCTTGCGCATCTGCAAAGCAAATATGGAAACTTAAATTTTTGATAAGTAGAAAAAATTGTATATAAATACCTCCTCCACTTTGGTTAGCTGGTAAAGCTGATGCACAACGCCATGCTTGATGATCTGGGCAAAGAATTGGCTCTCGCTGCGGCAAACAAAAGAAAACTTAGTTATAGCTTTATAAAACAAAAGCATTTACTTACAGCAATATGTTGGTCAGCGCATTGGAGAAATTATTATTTGCGCCAAAGAGATTAATGGCACGTATGAGCGTGTCCAGAGTTTCGGGTTTGCCCAGTTCGGGCCGCTTGTTGATCATCAGCGTAATGCGATAAATAAGATTCTCAATCACATCGATGGTATCGCCAGCCAGGTTGCGCTGCTGTGCCAGCTTGGGCGGCACATCGGAGCTCAGCTCCTCCATATCCTCCTTATCGGACAGCGTGTCGTCAATGGTTTCGGTGCCCTCGTCAATCAGCTTCAATATATCCATGACATTGGCCGGTTGTGCCCGGTTTACAGCTATGCGAGCTTCGCGCGTATCCGCATTGGCAATGCCAGCTTTGAGATCGTCGTCGTCGTCATCGTCATCGCTGCAGGCAGGTGAATAGTTCTCATCGTCGTCGTTGGCAAACAGATTCGAGCAGACGGGCGACATGCTCCGAGAGCTGCATGGACTCGTGGTACGATACGAGCGCGGCGAGCTGCTGGGCGAATCAAAGTCCGAGTTGAGCGGCTCCTGGGTCTTGGAAAACTGTAATAAAAAAAGATTAGCTAGTTGGATAATATAAATTAAGTAGTTATTTTACCTTGCTCAGCGTTTCTGGCGTGCTGGGATCAGTCAATTTGCGCTTCTTGCCGCCATGCATGCGCTCCTCGCGTCGTCGCCTGTGATGCTCATCATCGCTGGTCAGATAATCGTTCAGCTCACGCACCAGCATTGGCACCAGACCCTCGTACAGCAGCAGCTCCATGCTCAGATTGTCATATTGAAAGTTGTTCAGAATGTGAAAGAGCTACAAGAGCAAACAATATAAGATTTGTCATGGTTTACAGAGCTTTAACTCACCGAAGAACGTTCGCTCTGCGAATGCGACTCTCGTATCATGGCCACCAGTTTACGTAGGGCGCCACAGCGACGTATTTTGGAGCGGCTGCAAGCGTCGGCAGATAAAGTGGATATAATATTAACACAATGGCGGCACTCGCTCTCCGACAGCGGCTTGGCCATGTTGACAGCCATCAGCAGCTCGCAGGCAGCCACGATGGAGTCAGCCGTGCTGAGCATGTAGAAAGCGCAGGGATCCTTGCAGAAGTTGGACAGTATCTTGAGCCCTGAGGCGCGCTGTTCGCTGTCCTCCTTGACAAAGTAGACGATGGGCGCCAGCGAAGTGTTGCGTGAGAGTAGCTAAAAGATGAAAGGGATAAGTTTAATATACAATGGCAATCTCGAAGAGCTTTCATACGCACCTCCCAGGCTCTCATGCCAATCTGCTGTGCAGAGAGCAGCAGGAGGCACTTTAATATCTCGTAGGCCAGCTCAATGGCATCGTTCTCCTTGGGCAGCACGTACTCACAATTGCGCGTCGAGTTCTTGAGCATCTGATAATCGAATATATCGCTGCGTACGCCCTCCAGATTGCGAGCCACCTCCTCGAAATACTTTTCACGATGCTGATTGCGCTTCAGGCCGATCAAAGCCGAGACTTCAATGTCCTGTGACGAGGTCTTGGGCGCCTCGTTGTTCTTCATGACCGCCCCAAAGATTCGCATAAGCTGCAGCAGGCCATTGGAGACCAAAAAGTGCTTGTAAAACTGGCTGCTGACCAGAAGAAAGCGACACACGCGAAAGGCCATGATCTTTGTTTGCACGGCGCTCGTGGACTCGATGATATGGCAGATGGCGGGCGCAATGGCGCTGTAGTGTACAATAAGGAAGGAGGCGGCCTTTTTGCTCTTGGCCAGATTGCCCAGCATGCGGCAGGCGCGACATTGTATCAACGGATTGGGTATTGTTTTCAATATTGTTATCAGCGGGGCAATGACCTTACACTCAACAGCCTGTTAAATAAATAGGCATTATTTAATTTAGCTAATGGCTTACTTATTGGCCAACTCACCTCTATGCACGCCTGGTCGTCGGTGCAGCAGTTGCCCAATATGCTGAGCACGACTTCCATTATCTTCTCGTTCAGTTTGCTAATCAGGCGAACCATAACGGGAACACCCCCCGCAGTACGAAACAACACAATGCCATCTTTATCTTTGACCACATCCGTTCGCAGCTTCACCAGGCATTTGTAGATGACGGTTTTGTCCGTTGAGGCTTTGAGGACACCTAGCATGCCCTCCACCTGTTCCATGGACCATCGCATTTTACAAACTAAGCAAAATGTGCGTTTTTTTTACACGCTTTTTTGTTGATTTTGCAAAAACAAACGCAAAACCAAAACAAAAATTAATGACCGTCGGTGGGAAGTGTAAAAATACCTAAATGTCACTTTGTCAATATACCAGAAAATACACTACATAGTAGAAAATTTTTATAAATACGTAAAAATGTTTGACAACATTATTTATACCTGTGTTGGTAAAAAAAAAATTAAACAAATATACTTTTAACATCACCTAAAACACATTGTGTGTTGAGTTAGTGACGTCACAACTTATACAAGTCGTAAAGAAACGACAACTCTGGCCGTTAGAGATGTACAATGTTCGATATCGAGCACTCATACTATCCATCACATGACAGTCGGAGCGTAGTAGGTTTTTCTCTGTGCAGTTGTTCGTCATATGATTAAAAGACTGGCAGAAAAATGAAAATGTTGCAAAACGTCGTCATTTTTTCGCTGTTAATAGCAGCAAGTAAGTAAATCTTTATAAATATTGTGCTTAAAACTTATTGTGTGCTGCGCAAATTGTGGAAATTGTGAAAAATCCTCTATCTTGGACTCGCATCGATTCTGCTGCCAGCAAAGGGTGTCAGTTGGGGGTGTTCTCAACCTGCTGCTGCTCCTCGCGCAGAATCTGTGCGGGCTTTAAGATACAATTGCACATGCTTAACTACTTCTAAGAAAACGTACATAACAATGTGTTTGTTTTTACTACTTTTCAGTTCATGCCGCTGGCGAGTTCACCGTGCTGAACAGCCCCAAGGCGATAAGCTTCAAGGGCAACGATCCCCTGGACAGCCGTTATGTCGGTGATGTTTTGTATGCTGCCATGGGCAATGCCGTCGTTGGCGACGCCGAGTGGAGCGGCCTGACCATCAACGATCCCTTCAATCTGGCCAAGGGCGTGATTGCTGTGCACGTGGAGGGTCTCAGCCATGTCACAACTTCTGGCAACGCCAAGACCTACGAACTGGTTGGTCCCAACACGGCACAGTCACTCAATGCACTGGCCGCTGAGCTGGAGGCAGCCAACGAGCCAGTGTGCGACATCAACTTCGACCAGTACGACGAGGGCGTACGTAACTATTATATCACATGTCAAATTCAGCATTTATTTAGCATTTTCGTTTTGCTTTTAGGTGCAAGCGTTCAAGGCCTGCTTCGGTGATTTTGAGGCACCCGCTGCCAAGCCTACGAAGCACCTGAACCCCACGTTGCACAACGCTGACAAGCAGTTCCTGCAGGAAATTGGTTTCATTAACGCCGCCTCCGAGAACTTGGCCGAGATGCTCAAGCCTTCGAATGTTTTGATCCTGCGCCTGTCGGTCGATGGCATTGCCAAGGCGCACGGTGAGAAGTCTGTCGCTGTGGATGAGGCCAACAAGCTGATATCTGCTGCCATTGGCCGGCTTTTGGCTGCCGCACAGAAATCTAGCGATTCGGTGCTCTTTGTCCAGTCCACAGACAAAGAAGCCAATTCACGTGCCAAGCGCGATACTCTTCAAGGCAGCGATACCAATACCTTTAATCTGGCTGTCTACTACAACGAAGACTATCCCGTCATCTTCAACATCATCCTGTGGTTCATGGTCATCTTTGGCCTGTCGCTGCTGGCCATTTGCTACGCCATCGGCTCCATGGATCCCGGCAGGGACTCCATCATCTACCGCATGACATCAACAAGAATGAAGAAGGACAATTAAGCGCTGGATTACATCCTGCAAAAGTCGCACAAAGCGCATTGCTTAAAGCCTTCCGCATCTTTGTTATCTCGCCCCTTTTGTGTTGCGAAGAGTCAACTCATATAACAAAAACAATATACTGTTCTAATTCAATTCTTTAGCGAAAAATTGTGTGTATGCGTGTGTGAACAGTGTGTAGTTGGCTTTAAAAATACCTCCCATCAACTATGCATATGAATAAGTATTAAAAACTTATTATTTTTAAAGAACAGTTCAGTAATTCCATTATCCATAATGATTTGTTATATTTTTGTGTTTGTTGTACTTTTTAGGTTACAAATGTTGTCCAAAACAGTCATTTCTATAATCAAACTATGTAAATTATCAACTGTAAAATGTTAATAACGGTACGTTAAATAAATATAACCTAAAAAGTCGAAATGTGTTCAATATTAAAAGCGTTTAAAATGATTTATAGGTTGATACAGTTCAGGAATATATACATAATAAAGTTTAACAAGTCTCCTATGCAAGCTTAGCAAAGATATATTAAAAAATATTGCACAGTAAATTATCACTTTAAATATAAAAGTTTTGTTTGAAAATCCTTTTTCGATTAATAGTTTTTTTTACGTTAAACAATTGTTGACGAAACAGCTATTTATTATTATTATAAATATATTTGTTTATTCATTCTTTTACTTTATGGTTTTTATTTTTCCATTAAGCTAAGGTTTGTGAACTTAGCTCAAGTCAACAAAAGCCCAGCTGAGCAAATAATTCGAATAGCTTCGATATTGAATGATCTTCGGCTGCGTTAAGCTTTCTTAAGTTTCTTAAATTTCAAATTTAATTTTGTCTTATAAAGGGAGAACGAGGAAAACTGCCCATAGCACACACTGGTATCCTTTGAAGAGTTTCACATGGGAAACCTATTTCTTCCAAGACTTTCCATCGGGATTCTTTGGCGATTGTTAGACTAACGGCGCTAAGCAGCGGCAACTACGTGTTCCAATGATCCTTTGAATTGGTCTCGTAGCCGGGCGAGCTGCTGCTGCCGCCGCTCCAGGTGCAGCCGTTCTGCGAGGACGCCGCCACCGAGGCGCTGTTCTCGAACTCGTAGCCGGCGGCGTGACTGTGATGCGGATGCGGCCCGTCGTAGTGCAGGGAGCGGGAGCTGCACTTGAACGAAACCAGCTCCGTTTCGGGCAGGGCGTGATTCTCGCGCAGCATCGCCTGCAGATGGTTGATATAGTTGATGGCAATCCTGTCAAAAGGAATACGAGACATTATCAAAGCTCTCTCCATCTTATGTTCACTCAGATGTACTCACCGCAAGCTCTCGATTTTGGAGTACTTCTTGCCGTTGGGCTTGGAGATGGGCAGCTTGGAGCGCAGCAGATCGAAGGCCTTGTTCATGTCGCGCATCCGGGTGCGCTCCCGATCGCAGGCCGTGCGCCTGTAGTCCTTCTCCATTTGCAGCGCCTTTTCGCGCCAGGCGGGATTCTGTTCCTTGGCGATCTCCACCTCCACGGCGCCGCCGCCGCCGCCGCTGTAGGTCATATAGGTGGGCGGCGGCACCGACACCAGCTCGCTGCGCTTGGGCTCAACGGCCGCCGGATTGCCGCCATGCCACATGGACACGGTCTGTGGTATGCTGATGCTGTAGCTGGGCGCGATCAGGCTGAGATTGGGCTGCGGATGCGTATGCGAATGCGAATGCGAATGCGGCTTCTCATAGCTGGGCATCAGGCTGGGCGCGTAGGTGATGTGCGGCGACGCCGAGTAGGTGAGCAGACCAGCGCCGTCCGGTGCCAGCGTATAGTTGAGACTGGCCGCCGGCTGCGTTGCGCCCAGCTCGAGCAGCACCGGCTGCTCGGTGGCCTCCGCGTCGACATAGGCGCTGGTCAATGACACGGCCGTCGGTATCAGTGCGGGTGGATCGTCGCTGGCCGAGCTCAGCAGTTGATCAGTCATCGCTTAAGCCGATTGCGTTCCGATGACGTCCGCTAGCGACGACCTGTCGCTGGCCAATGATCCCCTGGGATCACTTTTGATTTTATTTCTTATTACAGATCGCTTCTGTATATAGCTTACCTGGTCAGTGTTTGAAGTGCGCTAGAAAGATCCCACGCCAGCTATTCATCATTGGAGCTGCTGCCCATGGCGGCGTCAACTGCTTGCTAATAAACTAAACGATTCTTCTTTGGCTTGACAAGTGCCCTTTGTACGTGTGTCAACAAGACAGACTTGCAGTCGAGGATAGTTCGATTTGTCGGCTTTTCCTTTTGTCTACCTGTCCCAACAACAACAACAACAACAATAAAGGTGGCTTAATTTCCTTCTATTGTCAGCGAAGATGCGCGCGTGTGCAATGCTGGAGACGCGTTTGGGTTATGGGCGACTGCCTTTCGTCGTCTCGATCGTCGCCACAACTTCAGTTTGAGTTCAGTTTTTCTTTGCAGCAGCATTCTTCGTATATGATACGAGGCTCTGTATATACCGGGCTATATAGCTATAGCCTGTAGCCGTATATACTTGCGACGCGTGTAAACACAAGTGTTTTGGCTTAATTAAAAAAAGAGCATATATACCTCAATAAATATGTACATGTATGTATCAATAGTAAAGAGTTTAAATACATATATACATACATATATATATGCATAAGCCTATGTTAGTTATTTGGCTCAGCCTCGACGACGTCATGGTTTTAAGATACCCAACTCTATCTTAAATGTAGGGCCTAATCCGTTAAAGTAAACTTGTCGCGTTATTAACGAAACAGAAATTGAATGCGTTCAATAACTCTCCGATTACAAACACGGAAATTATTACATTTTTGCGCAGCTACGAATTAAGAAATTTTTATTATTTTAGCTGCTTTACCAGATGCCTCACTCAATTTTTTTTTCTGTATGGGTTCAGATATATATGTGCATTATATATAGGTTCTAAGCTACCCGTTAGCCACTTGTAAGACGCATTCGGAAGCGAACGGCTCGAATCGCTCCCGCTTGGAGTCGCCCAGTTTAACGGCATTCGTTTTTACGGCATTACAACCAGCTAACTGGGTCAGTCGTTGGCGTTTTGGAAAATTGAAGCCGTTTATTGGTTTGTTTGCATTTGTTGTAGAGTTATGTGCTTATAAAAATAATAACACAAATTTTAGCTTGGCTTAGTAAATAAATAGCGAGCGCATCGAGTGGCTTGAATGTGCAACTAGCTCCTAGCTGTGGCAAACAGTAGTCAATAAATACATTTATTTGTGTACAAAATGTGCTCTGCTAGCCACTTCTAACAGCCAAATTTCAGTGCACGTATCTCAAAGTATTTGTCCAGCACCTCGTCGGTGACCAGTTTGCGTGCGGCCTGATGCTGTTCCACAACGGGCGTGAGAGTCTGTGCAAAAAATAAAGAGAGCGTTAATTAGATAATTCACCAGATTCTTTACTCTCTTTAGCTTACGTCAATGGCCAGCTTCTTAATCTCGCCCGTTAGCATTTCACCCTTGCTGTAGGCCAAGCGCACCTCCTCGAGCTTTGCATCATCCTCTAGGAAAAACTTGAGCAGCTGATAGGCCACATCAATGTCGGTTATGCCGCCCATTTGACGATGTTCCTCCACCGTGGTGCGTCCGCCCGAAAATGCGTATTTATTGATCTTGTTCTTGATCTGCTTGGGTGTGTCGGTAAGGAACACTGCTGAATTTTGCTCGCTTGCCGACATTTTCGTTTTAGCGCCCTGCAGTGCCGGAAAGAAGGTGGAATGGATAAGCGCACACTTCGGGAAACCCAGGCGCGGCGCCACATCACGCGTCATGCGGAAATAGGGATCCTGATCGATGGCGCAGGGTATAAGGCAGTGCACCTTCTGGTTGCCAAAGATAAAGGGAAATGTGCTCGACAACGCCGGCGCTGCCTGAGCGGCTGGAAAGCCGATTTTGCCTATAATATCCGAGTCGCCGAAACCGAAAATGCCTTTGACCTGGTTAAAGGTGACGCACTTTTGAATGCGAATTATGTTCTGGTACAAAGCAGGACATTTGCTGCAAAGGAAGATGGTTATTAGTAAGATGAAATAATAGAGTGTACAAGTTGAATTACCCCATGAACTCCAAATTATTGAAAATAAAAGTCTTGTTCACGTCAAAGCCCATGGCGACAATATCCTTGGCATTCTCACGCGCCAACTTGATGGCATCCTCGATTTTCAGATCCTTCCACAGGGTCTTCTCATCATCCGTCAATTGTATAAGCAGCGGTACATCGAAGGTCTCCTGCAGCCACTTTGTCATAATGAACGGCACCAGATGGCCCACATGCAAGGAGCCGGAGCTGGGCCCACGGCCCGTGTACAAATAGAACGGTTTGCCCTGCTCGCGTAGCGTGAGAATTGTATGCAGATCGCGATGAGAGAAGAATATGCCCCGTCTGAGGAAATGGTGAGCTGGCTTCCCCGTAATTTTTTCGAAACGTGCGATAAGTTCCTCATCGATTTTACTTGAGCCAAAGCGCTCTGCAACGTGTCAACAATGAAAATAGATATGTATACAAAGCTCTTTAGATGTGCAAATTAGAGTTAATGACCACGAAATCGTGTTGCATACTTATTAGCTTGTCGTAGTCGACGCCAGCGTCGTTGGAGCTTGCAACATTCCATGGATCCACAACATCGTCCGCGTTTGTTGTTGTTTCCTCGCCACCTGCATCAGTTGCCGTTTCAACAGCCTCGGCGTCTGCCTCTGGTTTGCCATTTAGGGTCAACGCATCGACGCCCTCAACAACCGTTTGCTTAGTGTCCGCCATTTGTTAATAAATTACTAATTTTTAAGGTGTTTTAAGCGTATCTTGTGTAGTGAATAATACTGGCTGTTGAAATTGGCCTTTCACATGTGGAAGAGCCAGCGCTGAAGTATGCGTTAGGGGCTCAGTCACGATACATTTGGCTGTACAGCCAAATAACCTCACACGCAGTGACGGCAACAAGCAGCGCCCGATATCGCATAGTATTACTGACTAGAAAATAAGTATTAAGTCAAAGGAGGTTAAGTAGAAAGAAAAAAAATTTATGTATTTAATTTTATAGTTAATTTAACCATCGTAATGTGTGGATTTTGGCTCACACACGTTACTTTTTAATGTACTGCCAAATAAACTCAATCAGTGTGACGACAAATGGCAAAGTATACTGATTAATATTTACTAACAACAAATCTGGACAAAAACCGTAGATAGTAAAGTATAATAATATTTGTGTTTTATTTAAATTTAAATTAAGCACTGAACAATGTTAACATTATTGTAAGGATTTTTCGATTTGCGATAGTGACCATGACTCGTGACAAGTAACAGTTACGAAAGTATTTGCAATCTCTAGCAATAACAAAAAACTGCAGCCAACGAAAAATGCATAGGGGCTGTTTATTATTAATTGAAATTAGTTGTTAAATATATTTTAATCATGCCGATTATGTACGATACGGGATCATGGATTACGTTGGACAAGGACAACTATCGGTAATTGACTAAACACTTTATTAATTTATACCTTTAACGAACGCAATTGTTTTGTTTTTTTTTTTCTTCTAATTTTGCCGTCATACGCCCACAGCATTGTGGACCTAGCATCCCCCGAATTTCCGATCGATTTGGATTTAGAGTACATGCAGGTAGTTGCTGCACCCTATGGCGGCCCCATAGCAACGATACGCGATGCGACCAAACTGGTGCCCGTCCAGGGCTCTTCTAAACCGATGATTAGGATTTTCGATACCAGTGGCAATGAGACCGGCCACATTTTGGTAAGCAACAAGTGCAAAAGTGAAATTGCACTGAAAAATTAAAAATTATATTTGCAGTGGAATCATGGCAAACTTATTTCCATGGGCTGGTCGGACATGGAGGAGCTTATCTGTGTGCTGGAGAATGCAAAGGTGTTTGTCTACGATATGTTCGGAAACGAAAAGGAATCGTATAGCATTGGCGACGAAGCTAGCGTTATTAAGATTGTCGAGGCCAAAGTCTTTCAGTCCGCCGCTGGCACAGGCGTGGCCGTA
This sequence comes from Drosophila lacertosa, assembly GCA_004143845.1. Lineage (NCBI taxonomy): Eukaryota > Metazoa > Arthropoda > Insecta > Diptera > Drosophilidae > Drosophila > Drosophila lacertosa. Next base: position 148,034 of record SCDZ01000060.1, read on the forward strand.
ATGACCACATCCGGGCGCATATTTCTCAAGCAGAACAGCAGCAAAATGGAACGCAAGCTGCCAGATATACCAAGTAAAATTGCGCTAAGATTCAAAAGCTAGCTTATGTTAATGAAAATACTTGCTATTTAAGATTCGAACGTGAATTGCTCTTGCTGGGAGATTGTCACCGAGAATCGCAACAGCTACTGTTTGCTGGGTCGCGAGCGAGAGATTATCAAGCTGCTGCATGGCCAGACTGTGGGCACCATTACCGCCAATCTGTTTGAGAAGCCATATGATCGCATCATCAAGATTTCCATTTCGTACAACCATCAGCATTTGGCGCTGTACACCAATACCGGTCTGCTCTGGATGGGCGCCGTCGACATGCGGCAGAAATACTGCGAGTTTGACACCGGTCGCAAGGATATGCCGCTGCAAATTGAATGGATTATGAATTCCCACAATTCCGACGCGGATGCTGTTGTCATTTCCTATCCTTCCTATTTGTTGATTGTCAATCGCAACGCCTTTAAAAATGACTACCCCCATCATCACTTATCTTTCCTGGTTGCCGAAATGGATGGTGTACGCATTATAACGCAGAACTCGCATGAAATGATTCAACGCGTACCGAAATGTGTGGAGAACATCTTTGGCTTGACCAGCCACGCGCCCGCCAGCTACCTCTTTCAGGCACAGCGAAAATTCGAAGAGCAATCCTACGAATCGAATGAGAACTTAAGCCTGTGCCGCTCACAGATTGAACTGGCGGTCAACGAGTGCATCGAGGCTGCAGCCCACGAACTATGTCCCGGAACCCAGAAGAGTCTAATGAGGGTAGGTTGGCGTTTGGGTTGCATATCATTTCTTATTTGCTAATCATTTACGTTTGCAGGCCGCTAACTTTGGCAAGGGTTTCATACCCTCACATAATCCCGAAGAGTATTTGCGCATCCTAAGAATATTGCGAGTATTGAATACATTGCGCCACGAGAAAATTGCCATGCCGCTTACATATAACCAGTGAGTAATATTTCGACTTCTCATAGATTTGTTATTTAAACTAATATTATTCTAGATTTATGCACCTAAATAGTGAGGTTATCCTAAGTCGTTTGGTTTTTCGGAAGCACTACGCTGTGGCTATACAAGTGGCCAAGCATCTTAAGTTGCCCGAATCATGGATACTGGAGCACTGGGCCTATCATAAGGTTATGCATGATCAGAGTAAGCTTTCATCACATTTGTTTCCCCTTATCCTCTTACTATTTGTTTTGTTCTGCAGACGATAACGAGGTGGCTCGCAAGATCACGGAGAAGTTTAAGAACCCTTCGGTTCAGGGCATTTCCTTTTGCAATATCGCGGAAAAGGCGTATCTGCACGGACGCGCCGAGCTGGCCATTAAGCTGCTGGAACTGGAGCCGCGCGCTTCGTTGCAGGTGCCGCTGCTGCTCAAGATGGGCAGGTTTGATCGCGCCGTGGCGAGTGCCACTCAATCTGGCGACACAGAGCTGGTCACGTCAGTGCTCCTCGAAATCAAAAAGAAAATGATGCTCTCCAATTTCCATGTAATTTACAAAATTTCCTACACTTAATTGTCATTACTAATTCGTTTAATTTATAGATGCTTATACGCGAATATCCATTGGCTCTGAATTTGTACAAGAAGATGATGATGGAGTCTAGCCGCAGCGCTCTCTATGACATTTATAACACCGAGGACGATCACAAGGCAATTGCAGAGTATCATTTCTTTAATGCCATTGATAGCGAGGGTCTCGAGTCGAATCTATCGCTCATTGGCAACAGCTACGCCCTGGGCCGATGCACCACGGAGGCGGAACTGTGCAAGGACACGGCCACCCTGTTGAAGCTGCAAAAGTCGTTATCCGCCAAGTACAATGATCCGTTGAACGGGCTATCCATACATGACACCATAAAGCAGCTGCTGCAAAATGGCGATCTGCGGGAAGCGGAGAAGATTAAAAGCACTTACAAAGTGCCCGACCGCAGATTCTGGTGGTTACGCATACTCACTATGAGCGAGAAGCACAACTGGTTGGAGCTTGAGAAGTTCTCGAAAAGCAAGACAAGTCCCATTGGCTACGAGCCGTTTGTCGAGGTCTGCCTGCAGCAGGGCAACAAGCAAGAGGCGCAAAAATATATTCCACGTTGCCCGGACAGACGCAAGGTTGTTTGGCTTGCGCGAGCTAAGTAAGTATAGCTACATTAAAAAGGATTTTTTATACAATGCCTTCATCATTTGCAGTTTGTACGAGGAGGCCATTGAATGCGCCTTCAAACAGCGGGACTTGCATGGCCTGTATGAGCTACAGCCAAAAATACAGCAGACCCGAGATCAAGTGCTGCTCGAGAAGATTTGTCATTCCATAGCCACGCTTGAAGCCAGACGTTAAGCCAAACATTCCTCTTAAATTATATGTGTCTATTTATTGAAACTAATGTTATTCTAATTATTCAAATCAAGTTAATTGAATTTAAAGCTCATATTTAAACAAATTCCATTGTTCTGCAAGTATATAATCAAAAAAAAAATATATATATATATACTGTTATATAATATTTAAAGTTAATTTCGAATTGGCTTTCAATTTTTGTTACGTGGCATTTTATCAAGTTCTGGAAAGGAAGAGGTTTATTCTTTTCATTCAATTTTCGATTAAATATTGAATTGTTTTCATACCCATCTTAACTTGAAATAGTAATTGAATCAAAATACAATTTAAAATTTTGTTCAAGGACATTTTTTATTGTACATATATATATATTGATATATATGTTTATGTATGTAGTGTTATGTTTTTATGTATATGTATAATAGATCACATAAAGCAAAAAGAGAATATTTTACTACTTTGTTTTTTTTTTGTGGATGATAATGATAATGATGATATCGGTTTACGATGTAGTTAGGTTACTTGATATTAAACCCGTCATATTTCAAGTCTCTACAACTTTAGCCCTTGTTACAATAGAAGTTGATTTTATGGTTACATACACGTACACTTCAATTAATTCTATACATGTATATATATATATATATTTATATATATAATTACGAGTTTTAGTAAATTACAGTAAACTATATGTTTATATATATATAGTATAGTACATAGTCGTATGTATATAGGTAGAGTACGAATACATTAACTATTCATTAGCTTGTATTTACTTTTTTTTGTGTTTTGTATTTTATTATGTTTGCTTTTTTTGTTTTTTATATATTTTTGTTAATTATAATATATATTAAATATATTTACGAACATAACAGCAGTCTTATATAAGATGAAATACATATAAATATAGAAATAGGTATATATTTAATTTATTGTTTTCATTAGAGGGTTTGAGTTGGTTTCCAAAGTTTTTCGTTTTGCCTATTTCTCCATTTTGCATTTTGTAGCGCAAACTTTAAACTTTAACCCTTGTAGATCGCATCTTATTGGACAGTTATAAAAGGTATTTTAATGTCAGGGAAGTTCCTGATTTTATAGATTTAAGAAGCGGACAAGAAAACTTGTTTCGATTCGATCTGCAAGAGTATTTGAGCTTCGGTCAGCCGAACTTAATTTTTTTGTTTTACTTAGTTGTTGATATAAAAGTTGTTAGCTAAACTATATCGGCATGTTAAAGCCGCGTAAGCGTGTCGTCTTAATTATGTACTTTATGTATATATATTTTATTTTTAGGGTCGCACATTTAATTAGTTTTGTAGTTTAATTTTAGACGCTGGGCGTCTGCAAATGCGCTTCAAAATTTGTTTGGCGGTTGGCGGCTTTAGGTATACTAATAGTTAATTATTATTACATATATATATAGATATATATAATATATGTATATTTATTTAAAATTATGTTTATGTTTGTATATGGTAGTGTATGTATATTAAAAATTTCAATTAATTTGTTCTGTTTTGTGTTTAGTTTCATATCATATCTTTTTTTCATTCAATTTTATGCATTATTCGTACATAAGGAACCCAATTACAGTGTTTTTATTGTGGGAGCGATTAAACGCTTTCGTATTTTGTTTTGTTTTGTTTTTAAATAATTTCTAATTATTATTAATGTTAATTTTGTATGCATGCATAAAATACTTTGAATATGACTCACATCATAGAATTAGAAGATACAGCTATATAATATAATTGTTAAATTTATTTAATTTAAGGACGATCAAAACTTGAATTAAGACGAGAAATTACATCAATTATTTATAATCGAACAGGCACACACGCACAGACACAGACACACACACATAAATAGAACGTATTTGTTATGCAAGAGCTTGACAATATATAAATTAAATGTACACACATATAACTATATATATATATCAGATAATACTATAACTACCATAGAGTTATTGTGGGTTCTAAACGGAAACAGTCGAAGCTTCAAAGCTTCTGGTCTATTTTTTGTTTTGTATTTCTTCAGTATAAATTCTTTTTTTTTATTTACTTTTTTTTTAATTGTGTTTAATTTGTAGCTAGCTATTTTATTTGCTTGCATATTCGATACAATTTTTTTTTGCTTTTCTTTTGTACACGAAGTTTTTGGCAAATTGAACTTCGTGCCTGACGAAAAATTTTGCTAATGTGCAGAAGAACACGATGTTTTTATTTTGTTATATCTTTTCCTTTTGCCAATTGGATAAATTTGTGAAAATTATAGTTACCAACTATTAATCAGTTGGCATACATTTCCAAGTTTTTGTAAATCAAAAAATTTAATTTAACTACGATAATGACTAGTTGAAGAAACACCTTCAAAAATTTATTTACTAAATTTTATGGTTACTTTTCGTATGTATTTAATGGGGTGTATTTTTTTCTTGTTTCTTCTTTTTGAAAAATTTTCTAATGCAGTTTTTGGAGAGAGAGGTTTTCATATATATATATATATAATTTTTTTTAATATGTGTGCGGTGTATGCTGCCAATTGTATAAATTTTTAAAATGTTTGAGATTTGTTTTTTGTTTTGGGTATAGTTTTAGAAATGTGTGAAAAAAGTGGGTTTTACATTTGAATAGTAAATTGATTTCTCTTTTGTTTAGATTTTAGTTTTTTGTTTGTTTTTAAATTGGTTTTCTTTTTTTTTTTTGTAAATGTTAAAACAGCTTCAAACTTGCGTTTCTTGCTCTGCTCTCTGCCTCTGCCTTATGCTCTACTGCCTTATTGACGAATCCTCTTGCTCCGCCTCCTTACTTAAGTGCTCTTCAGACATAAACCTACTTCATCACAGCCAACTCTCTATGCGCTCCAATCGGATCAGATCTGAACTGATCTGATCTCGGTTTCAATTGATTGTTTTCTTGTAGAGATTTTGATGTATGTGCTCGTTTTGCAGCGCGCACATTTGGCCCACAGCAACAGCGCCCAGCATGTTGCCAGCGTTGGGATTCCCGCTGCCCGCTGTCTCGGCACTAATGCCCAGGCCGGGCGTTGCGGCCAGATTGTCACCGTTGGCCGTTGAGCCTGCTGCGTTGCGGGAGGCGCGCAGATTCGAAAAGAATTTCTCTTTGAAACCCAGGGCGGAATACTTGTGCTCAATGAAGGTGTACGAGATTTGCATGGGCGTGGTCCCTGACGATTTGTTTGTTGTTGCAGCCGCAGCGGTTGTAGCTGTTGCTGTTGTTGTAGTTGCTGCTGCAGCTGCTGCTGCTGTGGGCCTGCTGTACTTGGCTGCAGTTGTTGCGATTTGCTTGCTGCTATCGCTGCTGTTGTTACTGTTGTTGTTGTGTGAGCAGGAGTAAGAGGTTTCTGCAATAGGTAGAGAGAAAAGGAGAAAGAAGTAACGAAATCATAAAATAAAAACCAAAAGACAAACCAAATATTAAAAAAAAAAAATTAATTTAAAAAAACAGAACAAAATTTGTGTAAAAATTGCGAGTCCAGAAAAACAAATAAAATTATTGCACCAAAGTGGAAAGTATTGAAATGTGTGATATCTTAAATATTTATATATATATATATATATATATATAGTGAGAGGTTCTAGGTTCCAATGCTTATAATAAAAGCTACATATATAATAAAAATGTGTATATATATCATTTTGCTAAAGCTTAAAACATAAATAATACTTTTGATTTTGCAAATTTTATATACTATATATGTGTATAAAGTCTGCCTCTGACAATAAAAGTGTTGTTAGATTTGGAAATTAAATTCAAAATATTTTGCATTTTATTACAATTGTTGCTGGTTGTTTTTTTTGTTGTTTTTTCTTGCAATTTTTTCGTCTATATATTTTTTTTTGTTTGTAAAATATGTCTAATTAAATTAAAAGGAGATCAGCCGTTAATCGCTAACTAAAATGTTGTATACAAAATCATATTGCACAATCTTTACGATTCGCGTTTCCATACATAATAATACATAATACAAATGTGAAAAAGAGACACAAGTTATATTCTCTGGTCTATAAGCAAATAAAAAGCAGTCTACGAAATGTGTTTTCCAATGGGTTTTGGTGAGTGACTACGCCCCCTAAATAACGCCCTCAAACTCACTCAGGCGTGGGCGTCTCATAAAGTTACAATTAACTTAAAATATATATATATATATTGAGTAAATCAACTAAGCAGTGCGAACGAACCGAAAAAGTTCGTCTACAATTACAATTAATTTGTTAGAATGTTTGCTGTTCTTTTGTTTTATGTGTTTCTTTTGTTTGTTTATCGCTTTTTGTTCGTATACGAGAAGCAGGGCTGTGTTTTTCTTTTCTGTTGGCTCAATTTGGTGCCGCTTCGAGGGCGCATTGGCGACGCATTAGTAGCTGCTTTAGTATAGGCTACGTTTCGGTGTTGACAACGCCAGCACCGACAACTTCAATGGCCGCCACGGTAATGGTGCCGGCAGTGACAGCCGCTGCAATAGACGTGGCCATATCTTTGCCATCGGCGGACACGAGCAGGCTGCTGGCGTCCGTAAGCGCATCGTTGCCCACAATTGGCGTCTCATCTGTATCCATGGGCTCGACGCTGGAAGCACTTGTTGTTGCTGCGGCCGCAGCTGCTGCTGCTGCTGCTGCTGCCAAAGTTTTGGCCATGACATGCTTCTGTTTCAAAGCAGTCACAGTTGAGCTCTTGTGCAGCTGCTGCTGCGGCGGCGTGGGCGAGCTACTTTTGCTGCTGCTGCTGCTCGTGGGGCTGATGGGCAGCACATGTTGTTGTTGTTGTTGTTGCTGCTGTTGGTGCTGCGGCGGCGACTGTATCAGATGTGTGGTAGTTGTATTCGGCTCCTGCAGCAGCAATATATTGGTCTTGGTCACATTGGTCAGCTTCTGTTGCTGCTGCTGCAGCATGTTGCTGGTGAGCGTGGCCACTAGAGCCTGTTGTTGTTGTTGCTGCTGCTGGTGCTGCTGATGGTTGCCGGTCGTGGTGGTGAAAGTCAAGGTCTGCGTGTTCTTGGTGGGCGAGGTGGCCGGCGTCAGTATGCCGAGGTTAACTAAATTAGGCAGCGTGATTTTCGTGGGCGTGCTGTTGACAACGGTAGCTGTTGCTGTTGCCACGGTTACGGCATTGCTGCCGTTCGCCTTGGACATGCTGTTGCTGTCAACCAATTTGTGTTGCTGCGCAATGTCCACGCCGTTGGCCACGTTAGTGGCCAGCTTGAGTATTTTGTTGGCCGTTGCATTGGCAGCTATTAAATTGCTAACGGACTTTGTATTATTGTTGTTGTTGTTGCCGCCAGCAACAGCGGCAACATTATTATTGTTGTTGTTGTGGTTGTTGTTGGCTTTAATGGATACTAAACCGAGTGTGCTGCGCATTAAACTGTTGTTGCTGTTACCTGTTGCTGTTGTGGTTGCTGATGCGCTTTGCGACTGTGTGCTGCTGACGTTTATTTGCTGCGGCTGCTGCTGCTGCTGCGGCGGCGGTGGCTGTTGCTGCTGCTGCTGCGACAGCACTTGTTGTTGCTGCGGCTGCGTCTGCTGCTGCTGCTGTTGTTGTTGCGGCAAATTAGTTACAGTCACAATGTTGCCATTGCTGAGCTGCTGCAACATGTTGCTGGCATTGGCAGCATTGCTGGACAAACTATTGCTGCCCAAGCTGCCAGCGCCATGACAACTGGTGCTGGTGCTGCTCGACATGTTGCTGCTGGAGGGGCTCAGCGAACCCAGCGATTGCGATGGCGAATTGCTGCGCTGAATGAGACCGCCGGTGTTGCTGGCATTGTTGCTGCCGCCCAAACTGCTGCTGCTGTTGGTGTTGTCCGGCTTGCAGCGTACGACATTGTCGCCGGTTGCCGCAGCCGCAGTGACTGCGGCCAAATTCGCCAGCTGCTGTGTGGTCAGCACGCTGTCCGGCTGTGTGTTGTGGGTGAGCAGCGCATGGTTTTTCAGGCCCTGCGCCGTTTTATAGCTCTTGCCGCAGTGGCATTTGTAGCCCTTGCGCACTCTGTGAAATTTGTATGGGAATGGGCAAATGAGTTTTGTGTGATAATTGCAGCTGAGTTGTTTTCGGTCGCTAACCTGCCGTCCTTCTTGTGGCCGTTCTTCGAATGGTATTTAATGCCATTCACGTTCTTGTAGCGCTTCTTGCAGCCGGGCACGGGACACGCAAAAGGTTTCTCATTGCCTGGCGTGCCATTGCTGCCGCCACCGGAATGCCTACAAAATCAATAAAAAATAAGTTTAAGAACTGTTTTCAATTTGCTTGCATTGGACGCACCTGCTGCCATAACGCATAATAAACTCCGAGCTGAACTCCTCGGTGGTCCAGGAATCATTGCTATCCTCCGATTCGGTGACAACCATTTCATCCTCGTCCATTTCGCTGCCTGCGCAAGTGTAATTATTTGAGTGAACGTTTGTTTGAGTAGATTGCACATTTTGTTTTAGGTCTTACCTGTGGGCGTATTGCTGCGATTCGAGGATGACATACTGTAGCTATGATGCTTGATGGCCAGCTTGCGCTTGAGCTCTGAATTGCCCCCATTACCGCTGCCGGTGTTGTTGCCGCTGTTGCTGTTGCCATTGTTGTTGTTGTTGTTGCTGCTGTTGTTGCTGTTGCCGCTGGTGGTGTTGTTGGACAGAAATGTGGAGGTCTCTTTGCGCGCATCGTCGGAGATGAAGCGCAGTACATAGCTCAGCGGCAGCGACGTGGGCTGCGACTGCTCATTTTGCTCGACCACCTTGGGATCATAGTCTAAACAGCGGGCGCGAGAACAACAGAAATGAGCGCAACACAATTAGCTTGTTTTATATATGTATGTAAACGAAACCCGAGACGCGGGCACACAAATAAACCTGCATCCAAAAATCGTTTCAAAATCTCATCAATTATAAATAATAAATTGTTTAATTATGCATTGAAACAAGTTCAAGTTCAGTCACTCTGTAATACACAGAGACGGGACGGACAGCTGGCAAGAGATTTATTTTTGAGATTTGTTGAAACAATTTAAATAGCAGTAGGTTCTTAAAAAAATTTATGAAATTTTTTTAATTTTACCGTTCCACGATATGAGACTTAAAGCTTGTAATATATAATCGTGTATACCCGCTTTACATAACGTATAAATAATTTTTTGGGGGTGCCGCCTGAGGGCCTGGCAAATAATCAAAATCTTTATTCTTTTTAAAGCCTGGATTCACAAAATATCTGCTGCTGCCGGCTAAAATCAACAACACTTGTTTATATGTTGAATTCTTATTGTGTTTTATCGTGTCATCAATTTAAACACGACACGGTTGCATCTTTTCTTTATACACACAGCCGGTTGGTTGGGGAGGACACAACAGACGCCAATCCAGCCCCAGTCGCAATTCTGGCAGGCGTTTATTATTGAAAAGTTCATATAATATAAATAAATAAATGTGAGCTCATGTAAAATATTTAACCGACTGGCCTACAGCTTTCATAATGCGGTTGCTGACGCACTTTATAGGGGTCTTGTGATTACAAACACACACACACACACACACACGCACATACACATATGCGTGCATGTAGAATCTGTAGATAGGGGCGTGTGCAGTGATAGGGGCGGCTTTCAGCACATGTGTGTGACAATCTTATCGAGCGCACGGCAGACGACAAGCATAGGCTCAAAGTTTACCTAATCAGTCAGTGCATAATAATGGCGCACAGGTGATTGGCTCGCAACAGGTTTGTGTGTGTGCGTAACCTAACCTCCTCGCCGCATGCACATGTTAATAATTTCATTTGTAAGCGACCAATCACATGCATTGCACTTGGGACAGGGTGACACTCAAATTACAATCGATTGCAGCGCAACAGGTAATCGAAATAGGTCAGCCACGTTTATCGTTAAGTGGCCGCCTACGCAATCACACATACACGCGTATACCCAGCGCAACGATAACACTATAAATACCTTGATACGAATGCAATGTTTTTCGATTGCGTTTGCAAACAAATACGAAACATATACGACAAATTAGATCTTATATCAAAACATATGTCTGCATAGTGCAGAATGTACAATAACTGTGTATATGCGCAGATGTGCCATAAATAACAGGGTCTTTGCTAATGTGCGCCTTATCAGCTGCTATTTTATTAAACGATGACTACGTGCCCCACAATCGCTGACACATTTACGTTGCCCCCTCCCTATACACATTTCGAATAGTTACTTCACAATTTAGGGTTAATAATTACGTCCAAAAATATGCATATTGTTGGTTTGATATACTCCTGCCTTTGTTTACGCCGCCCACAAATGCATACACGGCGTCATTTGTTACGGTCAAATCAGTGTTTACTACTTTTTTTTATTTCACATTCATTATACCCATTAAAGGTTGATAATGGGTTAACAAGGGTATATGTTTTTATATCGCATATAAATATCAGGAACTTTTAGAATACCTCCCCAACTTGCTACGTATTTTAAGAGAATCAACAATGATAAATTTATATTTCATATTTTGAATAGTGGGACTGAGAGAAGAAAGTTTAGTGCGCAATAAAAAATATCGTATATTTAACGCTACCTCTCAGCTGGCTACAGGGTACCTGCCATTCAGTCACTTTTAACATGAGCGCTCTTGTTTGTTGTTATGATTTGTTACTGTTGCTAGTTGATAACCTCAGGCAGTCAGTCAACAGGCAACCGTCTAGCGGTTCTTGTTCCCCCCCACAACAACTCGCTAGGTGACAACTCTGCAACTATTCTCAGCTGTTGTTGTTTGTGCTGCAGACAACAACTTGTTTATCAAATTGTCGAACACTGAATGAGCTGCGGCGCATTTGCTTTAAAACAAATTTGATCTAGCTATTCACATGCATATACATATATATGTATGTACATGTGGCTGTTTTCAGACACGCATATATTTGTATATCGCTTGGAATACATTCGCAATTTTAAAATACAATATAAACATAAACAACGCCGCCGCGTTATTATCCCTGTTATTCTTATTGCTTTGCGTTGTCATCTGAGTCATTCACTTGTTGCAGAATTTTTGTAGCAGATAATAATTTTGCTCGAATACATGTACATGTACTTGTACATTGAGTATATAAATATGTACTTAATATATGTATGTGTGCACAGATGTTGTGTATTTGCATTCTGCGCGTATATTTGTTTTTGGGCGTGCACAAAAATTTCCAGTGTACATATCGAAATTTGATAAAAAGGGCCAAAATGTCATTGACTGGCATGGTTCAATGTTAACAGTATGCATTAACAACATTCCCAGCCGGCTGCAAACATGTTGACCTAATCAAATTGCAATAGGTGTGTGTAACGGAGTATTGCATTTCAGTGTGCACATGTTATCGATAAAAACACAGGGCGCGTGTGCGCGCCGTAATAAACCATATATATATGTGTGTGTGTGTGTGTGCACAACAGGTGCCTGGCAACTGTGCAAAGGACAAACTTGAAGGTCTCGACGCGGCATTGCCATAGCACCAAAAGGAAGCAGCAAAAAAAAAGTACAACGAGAAAAAATGCTATTATCAGCGTGCCGAAGAGTGAATACCCTTGCGGACAATATAAATATTTTTGAGCAATTTACTTTCGCAACAAATAAGGACCTAACTTATAAACGATAAACGGTCAACACAGATGAGGCATATTTAAAAGTACGTCTCCTTCTGAGCTTTACACAATCATTGACTAAACCATAATACCTATTATAAGGGTATATAAAAGCGACGCCCAACTCCCGCCAAGCAAACAGAACGCATGTAGAGATGGTGGCTGCGATAAGCGAGAGACAACCGGCCAACTGGGCCAAGCAATTGTACACACACACATGTAATATAAATATATATATATGCACTATGTACATTAACTAAAAAAGCAGAGTCCTACGAGCTGATATCTTGAGCAAAGCTTATGTGCATATATAAATAAATATATGTGTGTGTATGCGTGTGCTTGATATCTGTTTTGTTGCCATGGGCGCTGTGTGGGCGTGGTAACCATTAGGCATACCAATTTTATGTAAGTCAGTGAGCGCCTGTCAACGACGCCATTAAGAGTTGACCGTTATCACAGACGCAGCACAACAGGAACAACAACAAACAGCTGCTTACTTTTAGATGTAATAGTCAGCTGAGCTTAATGCCAACCCTCTACATAGACATGGGCAAATATATATATATAAATGAAGCACAAATAAATGCGTTAAAAACAGCCCTGACGCTCGCACCACCACCACCGCCATTATTCACACCCCTGCGCGTACACGTAACGGACACAGCCCCCAGCCCAAAGTCCCCTTCGCCATAGCATTGCAGCCTAGTGGCAACACTGAGCTTAATTTTATCGATTTTTCACCCCCTCTAATACTAGAGCTGTGCACCGTTGTTCCACTTTTAAGGAAGGAACTAATGGTTGAATCTGTTCACCGTTCGTTATTGTTCAATTCGATAACATTGGATATTAATAAACGAAATGTAAAGCACCGTACCTAATACACAACAACGTTTTTTTTTCACCTTATGTTTATTGTTAAACAATGCGCAAGAATATATACGAAAGATAAATAAATACCTGCCACGTAGTTGGTTCGTTCAGTTGAGTGGGCAGTTCAATCGAACTTGTTCAGAACTATACTAATCAACTCTATCTAGTACCTGGTCTAAAATTAGAAAGTATATGTTTAGGAATCGCCCGGTTAACCAAGTTGTGTTGTTTTCTTTTTATTTTCCCCACTTTCCAACACTCACATTCAGCTCAGCCGGCTTTGGCAGACATAACTTGATTAATGGGCCACGCAGTGAAATGCACGTAATCGGAAACATGTATGTGCCTGTGTGTGTGTGTGCTTGGAAGGGGTAGCTTTGACAGGAATTGATTACGCATAATGTGCGTGGGTGCAAATGGAGCACAGCTTTTGTAACCACTTGACTAGATTGATGAACAGCAGCAAGCAATTACTACAGCTGCTACACCTGCGACAAACGCGCGCAAATCCCATGCCGGAGACAGGTCAAAAACAACATGCGAAACACAAAAAAGGCGCTCACTTGCCCTTGCCGGCTGTGTGGTACAGATGCTGCTACTGCTACGCTGGCGGCTTACCAATACATAAGCACACGGTCAAACACACACGCATATACTGTTGTTGTTTAATGGAACACCGGCTTTTTGCTTGCTTTATTGTTTTTGCTTGCCACGCAATCGCTTTCTCACTCGCACTCGCAAAGCTGGCCAATCTAAAGCAAGCATATGCATGCGTGTGTGTGTGTGTGTGTGTGGATGTAATTGTGTAGAATGAATGCTGTACATGCCACGAATGGACGTTGGTGTGCATGTGTGTGTGTGTGCGGGCACAGGTAATTCAGCTTGGCTTGTCGCCTATTGTGAATGCGTTCGCTTGTTTCAATTGAAGGCGACGACGCGTACGCATTAAAAACGTGCGTGCGTATTTAAGGCCTGGCCATATTGATTTTCCATGGCACACTTTAATTTGATTATTGCACCGCGGCTTTATTTGCAGCAATAATAAAATAGATTGATTCCAGGGCTGGGTACTCTCAAACACAATATATTATTTATGCACCGCAACGCTGCTGCAACGGGCGTGCATTCTCACAAACGCACACACTAACAGATTTACATACAACTCATTCAGCATATGCCTAACAAAACGTACACACGCACACAAACACACACTCACCTTTCTGTATATACTAAGTACATATAAATAAATTAAATAAACAAAACACACAGTGCCGACGACGACGTCGGTGATGCCGCCCCGAACATCACGCGACTAATTAATGTTATTTGCTATTGTTAACATCACATTTACACTTGTTTATCGCACAGTTTTTTGTTGCTTTTACAATGCTTACCTATGTGTGTGCCCTCGATGTGTGATATTAAGTCGCTCAGACTTGGAAAGGTTTTAAAACAGCCATTGAATTTGCAGATGTTGATCAGGAACACGGCCATATCACTCGACGTACGACTGTGACTGCGCGTTATGTAAGTGTCACTGTTTGTTTAATGTTATGTTCCGGGCATCCAATAACTTAACAGTCGGCTGAACTGTTGCTAACAGAGAGCGCAAACTTATCGTAAGGTTTGTTCAAGCGAATACTGTTTGGGGTGATGGCAAAACTATCGCATAACTATCGATACATATAAATATTCGATAGCAACAATTTTGCGGCGTCTATGCAACAAAATTTTACAATTATTTAATTAATCCAATAGCGCAAATGCAATACGCAACGTATATCGAATTTGATTATTATTATGATTGATGAACCGGCCAGATGGTTTGTTGTGAAACGTTCTTTTGATTAGTATGTATATTTGTGTGTTTCCTCCCTGGCCACACGCACACACACTTATGCAAAGACGTTGTTATGCAATTGAGGGCTGCAATGATACACAAAATACAAAAGTGAATATTTAAATATAAGGGATTTGCAGGGATGCTTATTACATGCACTACAGTTGCTATATTTACTTACAGCATCCTGTTTCAATTGTGCTGGCTTTTAGGTTGCTCAAATTATAACATAATCCAGACGATGTGACGACACCACGACGCGTGGCTGTATGCGGACCAGGGCTGGATACGTATTCGATATTTAATCGATTGCAAGCCAACGAACTACGTTTTTTTTACTATGTAATTCAATTGCATTTCATTTTCTTTCCACTTTTTAGCTGTATGTCTTAGAAAGGTTTTCACTTTTTCAATTCATAAATTATAATTTTCATATATAATCACAATATTTTTAAATTCACGCGCCTATTCTTTCCAATCGACGCTCTCTTTGCTCGTAAAGGTCTCAACTCTGTGCGTAGGGTTGTGTTGACATCTACAACTGACATAGAAACGGCCATACGCAAGGGAAAATTTCTCTAAAAGAAATTGTCGATCTAAATTATTAAATTTAATAATTTATTGACGAAAAGCGCAATTTCAGGGCTGATAACAAATACCGGCACAAGCTTCCAAGCCCTTTTCCAGTTCACCACAGAACAGGTTTGCATTTTATGTCGAAAATTCTATCGTCGGAATATTTAGATTCTTAAGGTAAGTATTAATAATAATTTCTGTTGCAATTGCGACAAGCAAAAAAAAGTGGGATTTGTCTGCAAATAAATTTGAATTGTGTGCGTATTAACCTAAAATGAGTTGTTATAAATTCTTTAGTTTGCTTATTGTAGCAATTTTCTTCTCAGTTCTACTAAAAGCGATAACATAATTTCTTTTATGGCACAAATTTTGACATTAATGCGCAATGACGTGCATAACATTTTCTTTAAAATGAAAATGATTAGCGTATATTATTTTGCGGTAACACCTGTCTGAGGCCTTAAATAAATCTACATTTTGTTATCGATAATATGTTCATGCGCACATTAACTTTCCAGTTCCCCCATTCCAATTCACCACGAACACGAATTGCATGGTGACTGTAGGGTAATGTAAAATTTCGCGTTCAATACGGTTCCACTGTTGTTAAGGGTTTGTTCGAAGTGAGTTGGACGGTAATCTTACGCTAATATAAAAATGTGGAGCTACCCGCACCCCGTAACGCTCACCTTCAGGCTGCTTCTGGTTGAATAATCAGCGCCGAATAAAAATGCCTGAAAATTATTTTCCATAGGCAAAATTTGGAATTACAATTTAGTGAAAAAGTGTAATCAATGGTTTATCAGTGCAAAAATATATTTTCTCAAACGTGTTCAGTGTCGCCATCTTGCGGCACATGCACACACACATACATTTACACAAGATGTCACACGGGCGTATGAAGAGAACTGTCAGTGTTACTGTGTGTGTAGACTCGTTGCGTCACGAGAAAAGTTCAACTATAGAAGTAAATCGGTGTTTGTTACAGCAACTGAAGTGAAAATTAATTCGAATTTTTTTATTCAATTTAAAAGTGTTTCTATTTCTGTTGAGAATTGTACAAATTCGAGTGGAAATAAAACTTTTTTCGCATTACGTAACCAAGAGCAACTCGCAGCGGGCAGCGGCATTTGAAAGAACTATATCTACTCACATAAAGTACACATATATTTACAAGCAATCTACATCTATATATCTTTTGCAGAGCTCCGTGCGCTTGCTTCAATTTTGTGCGAAACGCCAATAAAAAATCAACTGAAAATGTTCGTCTCGACAGTCTCTCGCATTGCCCCTGTTGCCAGGACCGTGGTAAGTACCAAATATGTAAAGTTTTTGTGTGAGATAAAATAGTTAAATGTGTGTTGCTAGTGTTATCATTAATTACATAATTCTTCTTAGCCGCATCGATTTTTGTATAACAAAATCTATGCTGCGAGACTGTGTGGTGACTTGGAATTCCAATGGAAAACACATACAGTTACATAAGTTCAGTGCGCCAATTGAGGTTAGGTATGATTTGTTAGCTGCAACAAATTTTTTTCATGCAATTGCAAATACTTTTTAAAGTCTTCAAATCCCTTTGCTTTACATTTTATTAATTTTTTTTTTTTTTTATAAATTCATAATGGGCTAACTACTCTATGTAGGCATTGTATAACAAGTTACAGTTACTGCTTTTGGTTGTAGTTGAGGTTAGAACCGGTGAAAGCTATTTAAGCGATTTCTTATATGGATTTATTATTAACTTTTGCGGGTAAATTCAAAGTCAGAAATAAATGTGTATTAAATTTAAATGTTTTTACCGCTTTTAAAAAAATGACAACAACACCAATGAGATTGCCAAATGGCTAGAATCCAAATTGCTTAACGCATTGCATAACTTGGCAATGGATGCAAATGTCAACGCGAAAACCGTTCAACAACAATAGCAGCAACAATAATCAAGTTTTTATCTCACACCAAACGAACTCTTTGAACATATTACATAATTAAACCAATTTTACTCTTGCAGCTCCTCGCCAACGCCAAGCAATACTTGCGACCATTGAGCAGCGCCGTCATCAGCCAGAGCCAAACTTTGGCCGCTCAGAACACAACCCCCGTAGCATTACTGCCACAGATCAGGTCATTCCAGACCTCGCCAGTCACGCGTGACATTGATTCGGCTGCCAAATTCATTGGTGCTGGTGCTGCAACAGTCGGTGTCGCTGGTTCCGGTTCGTATTGGATTTCATATTTGTTATTGTAAAGCGTGCAACATGTTAAGAATATGCCAAATTTGTTAGTCCGGCTCTCATCTTCAGTCAGTTACAATCTAGCATCTGGGGCACACACAACGAGTATCTGATTACTCTAAAGAAAGCCCCGGGAAGGTCTGAGAATTGGTCAAAGCTCCCTTGTTGTGGTAACAACATGCAAAAGCTGAAAGGTGTTTTGCGTGGCGTGGAGTTTCATTTCCTAGCAGGAAACTTGTGTAATCACATGGCGAAAGTACCAGAAATGCTGCAGCTTGGCCGTTGCCGTCGCGCTTGCGTTGACCGCCGCCGTGTTGCATTGAAATCTTTCGTGACCAGCAATTTTAGTGCGATGTGCTTGCTGCAAACCACCCCAAATGGGGTGCGCAGAACTCAATTCAGACT
Organism: Drosophila lacertosa; assembly: GCA_004143845.1. Taxonomy (NCBI): domain Eukaryota; kingdom Metazoa; phylum Arthropoda; class Insecta; order Diptera; family Drosophilidae; genus Drosophila; species Drosophila lacertosa. Next base: position 165,995 of record SCDZ01000060.1, read on the forward strand.
AATCTGTGACTGACTGGTTTATAGAACAGATAGAGTGCCGGCAGGCAAATGGAAGTAATTCAAACACAAATTTGCTATGCATATAGCTCAGTCAGAGCTATATGCCTTTACCATCGGCCTCTGCCGATGTGCTCTTATTTGTAATTAATTGTCTGTTTCATTTTGATTAATCTATTGTCTTTTTTTCTATCTTTTTTCCAATATCGATCCACGCTACATTGACAATAACAACCAATACAACAGGTGCTGGTATCGGAACAGTATTCGGTTCCCTCATCATTGGTTATGCCAGAAACCCATCGTTGAAACAGCAGCTGTTCTCCTATGCCATTTTGGGTTTCGCCCTGTCTGAGGCTATGGGTCTGTTCTGTCTTATGATGGCTTTCCTGCTGCTGTTCGCCTTCTAAGCGCCGCTCCTCGTCCTGTTTTTCGTGCAATTGTTTGCGTGGTGTGCGTGTGTGTGGGCCGTTTGTGATGTATCTTTATATCCTAATGGCAAACCACATCTAACGGCGCAGCAGCGGCAACGATAAAGCAAAGTATAGAAGAAACAACAAACAACCAACATCAACGTTCGTTTTTCGATTATTAATGATAAATACTGATAGCAACAACATCCTGTGTACTATCTAATTATAAAATAACAACAACAACATAATATATGTAATTTTGTTTTTAAAAAACATTCGAAACTGTAGTAATCGCCTAAACACGCAAGCAAACAAGATCATCGCGCAGGAAGAACACACTTTGATTTAAGTTTAAACAATTAAAGAAACAACACAAAGCTAATAAAAAAAACAAAATATTGGAAAACATTCGGCTAAGTGCATAGAAAAAAAATCAGTTAGCAGCAGGAACGAAGATACGATTTAAACGAACAGTTGAGATTGAAATTGTAAACAATTAAAATTTAATTTTAATCAATGCAAGCTTCAGATTCACACAGCAGCCCCCACAAACATATAACAATACCTGCAGCCCCGTCCCGTCCGCCCAACACACCGTTGAGGTGAAGCGTGCTCTCCAGCTCTCTCTCCCCCCAATTGTCTTGACGAACAACACCAGTCGAGACGGCAGGGACAGCACGTGAGACTTCTGCGGCATTTAACACCTTGGTGTTGGTGGGCGAGGTTTGGTTGCTCGCATGTGTTTTACTGTTAATTATTAATTAATGTGGCGCGTACTGATAAAGTTTCTTTAAGTTTAATATATTTGAAACTTGTTTTTCTTTTCTTTTTTTTAATGCCACTTGATCATTTTCACAGTCGAATAAGTGGGGTTTGTTAAATTGGCTAGAACAACAGACGAAATAATACGAATTTGAATGATTGTAAAATAAAGGAAAAATGAATGTGTTAAAGAAAAGCAAATTGTTTTCATTTTCGCTAGAGATTTTGAAAAGGAACCAATAAAAGATGGTGTCAAATGTAATGTCTTTTGTCTGTTTTGAATTTTTAAATTTTTGGCGCTGCAAATGCAACACTGTGTGCGCACATGCACAGGGTGATATATTTACCACGCTGTTGGAGATTATCGATAAGTTTAAAAAATGCTAGCGATAGCTAACAATAATAAAATCACATTGTTGTTCAATGGATTTCGCTAAAAAGATATTAGGTAAATACGGTTGGAAAGAGGGCGATGGCTTGGGCAAAAACAACAACGGCATTGCGGCACCACTGAAAGCCAGCCTAAAGTTTGACAACGCTGGCCTGGGTGTAGATCGTGCCACAGAATTCAATGATCATTGGTGGGAACGCTGCTTCAACGAGGCGGCATCAAACGTGACAGTTCAAGTGGAGCAGAACGGAAAGGTGAGCACGGCGCGCAAAGCTGGCGAAGATGCTGTTGAAATCTCCACAAAAGGCTACTCGGCGCGCAAGCTGAAAAAGGCCAAGGAAGATCAAAAAGCTGCGGAGGGCGGCGCCGTCTACGAACACTTCCTTAAGTCTGCACTGCTCACCCAAAGTGGCGGCGAAGTCGCCAACGTGGAGCGCATCAAGACGGAGGACATAGCTGTGACCGCGGTTCAAGTGCTGACCGATGAGCAGCTGTTCCAGGCTTGCGGCGGACGCACCGCACACAAAGGTGCGCGGCATGGACTCAAATTGAGCGGCAAACTGGCGCGCTTGGAGCAACAGGAGCGCGAGATGCTGGCCAAGCTGCAGGGCAAACAGAAATCAGCAGAAGAAGCAGCGCCCGCGGATCCGCAGCCAATAAGAATAAAAAATAAGAAACGCAAGAAGGAAACCAGCGAAGTGCAGTCAGAGGAAGTGGTAGATCAAGTTGAGCAGGAGAAGGAATCGCAGCTGACAAAGAAGTCCAAAAAACGAAAGTCAGAAGCTGCCAGCGTGGACGCCAATGCAACCAAACAGGAAGCAAGCGGTGAGCAGACAGAGGAAGTACCTGATCAAAATGGGCAGGAGCAGGAAACACAGCCCTCAAAAAAGTCCAAAAAACGAATGTCAGAAGCTGTCATCGTGGACACGGAAGTAGCCGATGAGCAGGCAGAGGAAGTACCTGATCAAATTGAGCAGGAGCAGGAAACACAGCCCTCAAAAAAGTCCAAAAAACGAAAGTCAGAAACTGCCAGCGTGGACACCGAAGCGCCCGTCAAGTCGAAAAAAAAGAAAAAGAAGCACAAGCAGGACGAATAGATTACAACAGTAGCTTTTTAGTGTACATACGAAATGTATTTAGTTATAATAAATCTAAATGGGCCCTTTTAAGTCTAGTTTGGATCTTCCTTTACATCACTTTCTGCCCTTAGCCTTCATGCGCCTGGATTTGCCCAGCCGCTTGTTGACCGAGGCGCCCGCTTTGACACCACGCTGACGGCGTGTCGACTTCTCCGAGTCGAGTCCAGCCGCCGAGGACTTTGTGTTGCGCTTTAGACCCTTCTTCTTGCCACCGAAGCCGAACTTTTTGTTGCGCAGCTTGCGTTTGTCGGCGGATTGCTTTTGTTTGGACTCCAGCGCCTTGGCATCCTCGAGGAAGTCCAGGTTCTTGAGCTTGCCCTTGCGGAACTTTTTCAGTTTATCGAGCATATCCTTCTTTTCAGCTTCGCGTTGCACCTTCGTCTGCTTGGCCAGCATTTTGCCCATCTTGCGCTGCTCGCGGATCTGCTTGATTCGCTCTGATTTGGCCTGTCCCTGCTGCTTGGCCATCAGATTGGCGCGCACCTTCTGCATGTGTTCGTCCGACTTGGCCATTTCGGCAAAGTAATCGTCGGGCCGTCGGGTCTTGATGCCCAACTCGTGCAGCCGCTGGATGCCCTCGATGACGGCGCTCTGTGCCTGGCGATGGAAAAGCATCTCGCGCTTGAAGTCGTTTAGCACGGCATCCTCTTCGGGACGCACATAGGGTATTTTGGCGTTGCCTTTAAACTGATTGGCTCGCTTTTGTTCGTGCTTCTCCAGCTGCACGGCCAGCTCAGGAGCCAATGGCGCCAGATCGTTGACCATGTCCAGGCGCTCCTGCCATGGCAGGTCCAGACGTATGGCGTGTGTTTTGGCTAACAGTTTGGTCTGCAAGCGCAGCAATTTATAGTTTCATGATAATCGTTATTGAATGTCATTACTTACTATATCATTTATTTTGTCGCGCCTACCGCTGAATTCTAAATTGAGACCAGGTTTTAGATCGCCACGCTCAAAAGCCGCTTGCAGCTGTAAATATGATTGATATAATGTTTTTAGTGACTTCAATTAGCATCGCTTTTACTTACCTCAGCATCAGAATTATCGTCTGAATCGAACTCTGAGCCGCTGTCTTGTAATTCAAAGTCGGACATGCTTAAAATATTATATTAAATGCAGTTGACGAAATAAAAACAAAGCCAACACGTGCGACCTGTGCTAGCTGTTATCGATAATATTTAAAATTCAACAGGGTGATGCGCGTCGTTTAATTCTGCGGCAAGCGGCTTTTTGTCTGCCAGCATCGATAATCAGATTGAATACAACACTAAATTAAACTTACCGCCTGATTTCCACTGTTAATATGCAGCTACTGCTCTGTTACACAAATATCTCTAAGACATAAGGAGCTGTTAAATTCAAATGACAAACTTATTTGTCTTTAAAATTTCATATCATAATATTAAAGCATAGCAGTAATTTTTAAATGTAATTATTAATTAACATGGGCTTTGTTAAAAAGCACCGATAAGCGGTGTAATGGAAGTTTTTGTGATGAATATTTGTTACTGCTATTAACAGTTCCGCAAAATGTTAAAGTTTTGATGCCATTTTTTGTGTGTTTGGCGGCATTCGACTATTGCCTATATTTATTTTGTTTGTTTCTATAAAATGTCCGTAAATCTGGCGAATATATACGCTGAGCTGTTGCGTAAATATGGCGAAAACTATACTATAACATACAGCACACCGCCCAGTTACTTAAGCAAATTAGTTGGCGCTCGCGAAGCGTCCAAAAAAATTGTTTTCTTCTACAAGGAGGATCGCAGAGGCGCAATCACAGCTACCACGCCCACCAAGCTGCTGATCAAAGCGGAACGGGCGGCTGGTGCGACGGATTTGGATCTGACTGGCAGTCCGCTTAAAGATGATTGTATCGTGGACGCCATTGGGGATCTGTCGCTGGAGCTGCAGATCGTCAACACGAATCCCTGGCGACCGGACGAGGAATATCATCGCGGCGAGCCGGTGGATAAGGCGCGTGCCATCATCTGTTCGGAGCACTTTCAGCAGGGTGACGGCCTGGGCTCTGTTTGGTTTCTGTGCGACGGCAGCGACTTCGGCCACGTGCTTCTCCTGCAATACGAATTCAATCCGACGCACTTCTCGCGCGGCATCGTCAGCTATGCGGGTGTCATGCCCTCCTACATGGTGACGGCGCAGTCGCTGGTGCGACAACACGGTGCACCGGCAGGCACACAGTTGGAAACATTTATTGAGAACTGCTATCAGGTTAATCCGCAAATGCTGCTCCGCTGCAGCTGGTCGACGCCGGCGAAGCTGCCGCTGCTGATCGATCTCAGTGGCTGCAATGTGCAGCTGAATCAATCGTTTCGCGTTGGCGACTGTGGCCCGTTGACCGAAGACTTTATGAATCAGCTGCGCATTTTGGTTTACATACGCGAGGACATTGTTAGCTATTACAACGACGAGCAGGCGGGCGTCCATCGCGAGCCGGCTTATCGCTGTGGCAGAGGCGTTGACATGGACGAGCTGCGCGAATCCATTAACAAAACAATGACCGAGGTATCGGGCTTCACGGACGTCTACACGGACGGACATGCGGAGTACGACATCGAGGAAGTGGTGCAACGGGCCAAGCAGCGCCGCCTCACCGATCTAACCGATAAGCTGTGGGAGCTGCTCAAGTGTAAGTGTATTTAAAGCATGTTTAGCATATTTACTAACTCATTTTGCTGCTTCCATCAGGTTGCTCCTGCTACAAGGATCTGAAAATAGCCTTCAACATGCTCTTTCAATGCGCTGTGCGCTGCAATATTGTGGTACGTGAATAACTCTCTTTATCCTTACGCTCCAACTAACATTTTTCTGCTTATAGAACACGCCAACCAACAAAAATCGCCTGGCTGAAATCATTTCGAATCTTTCCAACAGCCGTCTGGCTATGCCTTGTCTTAGCGGCGCGGAGCCGTTGGAGCTTTTGCTGGAGATCGGGCTGGAAAAGGTTTACAAGGACTACGAATTCATCTTTACGGAAAGCAAAGTGTGCAGCACCAGTTTGTTAAAATGCAACAGCGAATCAGTCACTACCGATTTAAATGATGCCGCCTCAACGAACGATCTTTCCAAGCTGCGCAAATCTCTGCACAATGCGGTGCGCAGTGATGCACCCAACGCTGGCGGTGGCGTCGGCGGTGGCATGAGGAAGACGCTGCTGCATCACAGCGCGGGCAGCAAACAAGCGGGCGCCAAGTATCAGGATGGCGATTTGGCTGGCTTTAAGAACAGCAACTTTGATAAGCAGGAGAGCGTGTTGAAGCTATCGAAGCTCCTTCAAATACACTATACACTGGAACACCTGCTTATGATACATATAAATTTAAATTTACCCAACGGTTAGCTAAGCAAACTTATATCTATTTATATGCATATTTATGTGAATTTTAATTCTGTGCTTAGTTTACGCTGATGTCTGCACCCAGCTGTTGAATAAGCCACCGCGGCTGGTGGAGAGCATTGATGATAAGCTGAGCGACGTGGTGGATATACAGCTCTCGGCGCACTATGTGCGCGAGCATTTGGATGGCAAGGATCCGCATTCTCGGCAAATAACCATGAAGTCGCAAAATGCCTATAGGGAACAAATCACCACTTTTTACTTTAATCTGGAGAACATTTGCCCGCCCGACCTGGCACAGTGCTTTCAGTGCGATGGTTAGTTAGAATCATTAACTTTTGTTATGATTACTTAAAAATTCTAATTTTTTTTACAGATAAGGAGCTGGTCAAAGAGAGAACCTATCACAGCTGGCTCTATCGCAAGATTCGCACATTGAAGTGAGATTTTTTTCGCATTAATTTAATTTAATAACACAATTAAAGCATTTCGTGCGTATTTTATTTATAAATATTTGTACATTAAGTGGTCGTATGCTCAAGTTCTTACAACCCGCTTATCGCACGGCGCACGGCGCAAGCCCAAAATCATGTGAGAATTCCTACAAGTTTTAATCCCAGCCGTGCAGCATTCAAGTGGACAAAAGTTCGGCATGGGCATTGCCTTGGTTGCATGCTCAAGGCTTGGAATCTTTTTCGAATGTACCCAGTCAGCGCCTTCCGCGTGTGTTTTGCTTGTGATATTCTAAACAAATGCGCAGGGTGGAGCAGGTGGCGACCAAATGAGCATTCAATCAGGCGTAGAGTAATGCTATATAAATCGGACCAGGCGTGTGCTCAATGGCCAGCGCATTTGCTGGCGCCACAACGAACAGCCCCAAAATGTTACAATCCAATTAGCGTCGTGCGCCACTTGCCACATGCCACTTGCCACTTGCAACTTGGGCTATCGTCGTTGCCGTCTAATGCGCAAACCGATTGATTTTCAAGTCTCAGACGTGCGTCGAACGCGCTGCGGTTCGGACGTGTTGTGGATGCTCGCGGAAAACATTCAAGCCAAAGGATTATTAGCGCGCACACACACACACGTTCAGCAGGCTCTAAAAAGTGACACGCACATCCTGTGCCAGGCGATAGTCACAGCTAATATATAATCTATATATAGTAGACAAAAGAAAGTCTAGCGTTTAAATTAAATTAAACTTATACTAAATGCCAATTATCGCGTGTGAATAATCCAATTAACAAAATGGTGTGTACTTGTTGTTGCGAAAACAAAGACAATTGAAAATTGGCCTTGCCGACAAATCAGATTTGTGATATATTTTTGAAATAAGGCAAACACCATCAGACAAAGAATTTATTAATGGAATATCTTTGTTGTTTATAGCTTTGAATTGAATCTTACACTTGCTGAGTTTTGTTTGGGGTTTGTTGCTACAAGGACAACATTTTTGATCAGAATTTATGTGTTATAGTGAAGGTATATCAAAAAAGGTTTTTTGAATTGTTAAAATAATTTAAAATGCATTAACTTTGTTTATTTGATTAAGACACAAAAAAGCTGCTTCAACAAAAACTTAATTTTGAACACATTCTTGCTATGGGAGCTATATAATATATCAGTTGGATATAAATAATATATTTGTGGAGCATCAGAAACATAGTAAAGTTAATAACTGATAATTTGGTTAATATAGGTATTATTAAGAACTTTAAGACTTTTTTCCTATCCTAAAAAGACCAATCCATTACAAGTGTCATTAAGACCTTCTAAATTAAAGTTTCAAGAAAATTGCAGACAAAATGAAAAGGCTTTTTAAGCTTAGCTCATTCTCCAGACCAGTGCTATTTTTTTATGTTCAAATAGACAAACAGACAATATTTTCTTTAAAAGGAAAAATGGAAAAAGGACATTTAATACACTGTGCGTTAGCCCTAAAAGTGCAAAACCAGTTGAACGGCCGTTGTCAAGGGTTGAGTTAAAAAAGTGAGCATCAAAGGGTATAATAACTAAGCCAACGACCATGTGAAACCCCACAAAGTTAAGGGAGCCGGCCACTTCCTTGAATTTTGCCTAAGCTCGTCGAGCAAACAATAATCCTAGCTGGACAACTCTTAAGTACGTCGTCTAAGTCCCTCATTCCCCCATTTTTTTTTCGTAGGGTCTCGAGTTCTTTTTCAAGTTTGGCTATGCCTTTCTGACCATAACGCTCATCATTATGATATGGATGTCCTTGGCGCGTGCCTCGCAATTCAGTCGCGAGATGGAGGAGACACGTTATCCGCCCTGCACGTACAATGTGATGTGCACGTGCTCCAAGCCCTCCACAGATTTGGGCATTGTGCATTGCAAGAATGTCCCGTTTCCAGCACTGCCGCGCATGGTTAACCAATCCAAGGTAGGTAGCCCAAATCAATACTTCTGCTCTAGTTGGTCTCGATCCATCTCCCGTTCAGGTTTTCATGCTGCACATGGAAAACACAGGTCTGCGAGAGATCGAACCGTATTTTCTACAGTCGACGGGCATGTATCGACTAAAGATCTCTGGCAACCATCTGACAGAGATACCCGATGATGCCTTCACCGGTCTGGAGCGTACGCTGTGGGAGCTCATACTGCCACAAAACGATCTGGTCGAGATACCCTCGAAGTCCTTGCGGCACCTGCAAAAGCTGCGCATATTGGATCTGTCCGATAATCACATAACAGCCGTACAGCACGATTCGCTACGTGGCCTGGAGGAGTCGCTGCAAACCCTGATTCTGGGCGAGAACTGCATCTCGATGCTGAATCCGCACAGCTTCTCGGGACTGATTAATCTGGAGACGCTGGATCTGAGCGGCAACAGTCTGTTTGAGATCGATCCGAATGTGTTCGTGGATGGCATGCCCAGGCTGACGCGTTTGCTTCTGACGGATAATATTCTGTCGGAGATACCCTACGATGCGCTGGGTCCGCTGAAGAGTCTGCGCACCTTGGACATCTCACACAATGTGATTTGGTCGCTGAGTGGCAACGAAACTTACGACATTAAGGCCAGCACCAAACTGAATCTGGACAATCTACACTTGGAGTATAATCACATTGAAGTGTTGCCACCGAACTCCTTCAAATACTTCGATACAGTCAATAGAACCTTTTTGGATGGTAATCCCATACACACGCTAAAGGTGAGTGGGAGAAGGGAAAGTCTATCTGGATCTACTCTATAGTGATATCCTGACCAATAATTCCAGGACGACGCCTTTAAGCCGGCTCGCATACGTGAGATCTATATGAGGTACTGTGGTCTGACCAATATCTCGCCTGTTGCGTTCGATAGCCTGGTGAACAGCCTGCAGATTTTGGATCTGTCCGGCAACAATTTAACCCAGCTGCATCACAAGCTCTTCAACAATTTCGATGTCTTGAGGTGAGTTACCCCCGTAATCCGATTGTCAACGCCCCACAATGTGGGGCTTCGCCAATGTGGGCTAAATGTGTGACCTGCTTTCGAAGAACGTGACGAATTAACGGAACGAGGCGATATAGCAATAAGCAGCTAAAATAAACCCAAGCAATTTCACGCTTATTTCCCTATATACTCGCTCTCCTTTAACAGGGTCATCAGCATGCGAGACAATAAGATCAAAATCCCGAAGCCCACGGAAACCTTTAATGCCATGCACTATACGCTGCTCAAGCTGGATCTGAGCGGTGATCAGAATGATCCAACCAATTTGCAGACGTTGCGCAAGTAAGTGACCCCAGCACAAGTGAACTCCTGCTCCCCACACCCCTTACCCCAGCAAATCGTTTTGTATTTATTTTCAAAAAGTATGACCAGAATGCGAAACATGCGCTCCCTGTCCATATCGCGCATGGGCACCACCTCGGTGGGTCCCGACGACTTCAAGGACTTCGGCGTCGAGCTGGAGGATCTGCAGATAACACGCGCCAGCCTCTCCGGCATCCAGTCGCATGCCTTCAAGCACGTGCGCGGCCTAAAGCGTTTGGACTTCAGTGAGAATGGCATTTCCAGCATTGAGAACGATGCCTTCCACGAGGTGAGCCTAACTCAATCGTATAGCATAAGATACCCTAACAAAGTTCTTTTCATCAGATTGGCCACTCGCTCATCTCGCTGAAGATGTCGCATGGCTACTCGGGCAGCGCTCTGCCCGCGGAGGCGCTGCGTCATCTGACCTCGCTGCAGGAGCTGGACTTTAGCAACAATCACATTACCAGCATGAGCGATACGAGCTTTCACTTCCTGAAGAATCTGCGTTTGTTGGAGCTGCACGACAATCGCATTGAGCAGGTGCTCAAGGGCACCTTCCAGGGCGACATACACTCCAAGCTGGAGGAGATTTCCCTACGCTTCAATCATCTGACATCCATATCGCAGCACACGTTCTTTGACTTGGAGGCTCTGCGCAAGTTACAATTGGATGATAATAAGATTGATAAAGTGGAACGACGCGCTTTTATGAATCTGGATGAACTGGAATATCTCAATCTGCGCGGCAACAAGCTCAATAACCTGGCGGAGGAGTCCTTCCAAAACCTGCCCAAGCTAGAGATACTGGACATGGCCTTCAATCAGCTGCCCAACTTTAACTTTGACTACTTCGATCAAGTGGGCACTTTGTCCAATCTGAATGTGAATGTCAGCCACAATCAGATAAAGCAGCTCATGTCCAACTCCTCCTGGAGTGGACGCAACGAGCATGGTAGGGATTACTCTAAGCATTTATAGTCTCAGGAGGTCTCAAGGTATCTCTCTCTCTCTTTTCAGGCGGCATGTATCACTCAAACATTAAGATATTGGATTTGTCGCACAACAACATTTCCATTATTTATCCCGGCTACTTCCGACCCGCTGAGATTTCACTGACCCATTTGCACATGGGCTACAATTCACTAATGGTTGGCAATTGGAATATTTTTAGCTGGTATAACATATATTTAAAATATTTCTTTCTTTTAGAACACCACTCGCGACGTGTTTGGCAACATGCCGCATCTTCAGTGGTTGGACTTGAGCTACAATTGGATTCATGAATTGGACTTTGATGCCTTCAAGAATACCAAGCAGCTGCAGCTGATCTACTTTGATCACAACTATTTGACGGACATACCCCAGGATATTTTCAAGCCTGTGCAAGGACTACGCATTGTCGACTTTTCACACAACAAGCTGCGCGGCCTGCCCGACAATCTCTTCTACAATGGCGGCATGGAAAAGTGAGTAAAGGGTTAGCTTACCTAAAATACCGCATAAGGCTCACATTTCCTTTGCTTTATAGATTGGATGTTTCGCACAATATGCTGCTGAAGATACCGTCTTCCTCGCTGTCCAGCTTGGCTGCTTTGACGCTGTGCGAACTGCATTTGTCCAACAATTTCATCTCCACCATACACAGCATGGATCTGTCGAATAAGTTTAGGGTTAGTCTTAGACTTGCATGCCTTCCCAGTCTAATCCTAGCGGCCTTCCCAAAAGTGATTAGCTCTCCTTTTCCACTCCCCTACTGTAGGTTGGGTTATCTATCTGAACTTTCTCTTTAAACTTCACATTTCTACATATCGTAGTCTCTGCGCTATTTGGATATCTCTTACAACTATTTGCTGCGCATCGATGACGCTGTGTTTGCCACCATGCCGAAGCTGGCAGTTCTAGATCTCTCACACAATCGCGATCTCAAGGTCATGGATAAATCGTTTATGGGCCTGGAGACATCGCTGATAAAGCTGGGCCTGGAGAATGTCTCGCTGAGCACAGTGCCCGAAATACGTCTCAAGTATTTGCGTGAGCTTCGCCTAGGCTACAATGAGCTGCCTTCCATTCCGCAGGAGCTGGCGAGCAACATGTCCAATCTGCGCATGCTGGATTTGTCCAACAACGACTTGACCAATGTGCCGCTGATGACGCAATCCTTGACACATTTGCGGTTAGTTAGCAGGGATTACCTTGGGTTTCCCTTATTTCATTAACAAATCCTTTCTTTATTTTAGTCGTCTGATGCTCTCTGGTAATCCCATCACCTCGCTCAACAACAACAGCTTCGATGGCGTCAACGAGGATCTGGAGATGTTGGACATCTCCAATTTCCGTTTGCACTACTTTGAGTACGGTTGCCTCGACTCGCTGCCCCATTTGCGCTCCCTCAAGCTGACCGCCTACTCGCATCTGGAGCACTTCAATATACCCCATTTGCTGCGGCATCATCACAACATTCGCGAACTGTGGATCGAGGCGCCGCAACCCTTTACGCGCATCGTTAAGAAGGGTTCGGGACCCACGCAGGAGATGCAGACCGTACAGCTGGGCATGCCCACAGATCTGCTGCGTGAGATGGAGGGACATTTACCTTCCAAGTTGACCAACATTACGTTTAGTGGACCACAATTCACGAATCTCAATGAGCGCATACTAAGGGTGAGTTGTTTTTGGGGTAGGGAAATAGGATATACGAGAAGTGATATATAAGTGGACATATGTAACAAGCTAAGTTGATAAAGCCGCTTCAGTTGTCTTAGTTGGTTCAATTATAAAGCTTTCTTGGTAAAGCTTGGCAGTGATCCTTCCTTTAGGTCAGCCGGTCAGTCAGTTACGGCATTGATCCTTCTTCTAGGTCAGTCAGGCGTAGCTATGTTAAGGAAAGAATTGAAATAAGTTGAAGTTTATTCTATAAGGATAGTTTTTATCTCTGTTATATATTTTTCTATATTCTCACAAATTGTTCTTTATCATCTGAATAGGGCATGCGTTCGCCTTACCTCTACATGCAGTTGTTCAACACGTCGTTGCAAGCCCTGCCGCCCAACTTCTTCAAGCACATGGGACGCGTTCGGAACATTTCCCTGGACATACGCTATCACAATCGCAACTTGAAGAAGATACCCAATCCGAATACGGGTGCGGTGCCTTATCTGCCAAATAGCGTATTCTTAACCGATCTCAAGATGTCACACACGGACCTCAACTGCGATTGTGATTTGGGGTAAGCGGCTAGAAGAGGTTCTAGTTGAGGTTTAAGGTTTTATTTGTGCTTTCCCTTAGTTGGGTGGAGTTCTGGCAACGCAAGCGTCGTCAATATATTTGCTCCTCGCAGACCTGGACCGATACGGTATTCCGGACGTTCATGAATTCACCGTGCCAGGTGTACGGACGCCATAATTGCGACGATCATGACGACGATCTGCGCGAGACGCGTTGTGATAACAAAGGAGGACAGCAGCTGCTCGAGGTGGGTTAAGTTCAGAATGAGATCATTAGTTCAATTCTTTTGATTGAGTTTAAATTCTTTTATTGGCAGGCTCTTAAGTTCGATCTGGAGTGCGGCTGGGATAATGCCAATTGTCGAGAAACTGCCATGGTTATAGTTGCCGTTTGTGTGGCATTTGTGTTCTGGATGTGACTTCTGTATTTTGCATATAAGACGTCCACCGACTTTTACGATATTCTAGAGCAAATCTATGGCAGACAAGTCATTTGAATTGAATCTAGATGTTAAGCGTGATGAGACTTTTTTCGAACCTTGAATTTAGTTTTGTGTTTCCTTTTCAACTCCTTTGACAATTCCTTCAAACCGAAATCTTTAGAGTCCTTGGTAACGCCTTATATGTAGTAATCCTCAGCTCACCCACACACACTCAAACACACACACACACACACTCCATCTCAATTTATACTTGTTATTGTATTACTTGTATCTTAATTGTTTTCTATATTATCCATAATCTTACTTAATCCTCCGATTTATTACTATATATTAATATACTTAAGTTAGGTCGCTTCGCTGCTTAAACAATTCCAATTGAAAGTCTGTAAAATGTTTCATAAACATAATAAATATTTACGGTAGGTTAAATGGGTTTTCTCGTTTATTTATTTTTAGCTGTCATCGGCAACAAGCCTTGAAATTTGTATTGGGGTCAAAACAAGAACAAACAATTAAAAACTTTCGCTTAAAGTTTGGACTTGCTTTTTTTTTAAACGATAAATTATTATATATATAAGCCATCATTGAACTTTTTGGGCAGTTCTTTTTATGGCGCTTGCACTTGTTTTTAAATACCCTGTATGGGTATAAACATAATATAATATAGGCTATAACTTTAAAGTTTAATGTTGACTAAAGTTTGACTAGCTTAAACAGGCGAATTGATTGTATTTTTTATGCTTTTCTTGATTTAGAAGCTGTTAGCTATTAGATTAATATAAATCAATAATTCCATACTGCATTCCAACTTCCATATTTGAAATTTGTTCAGAGCTTAGAAATGTTCTTGTTAAAAAATATAAAAAAAAAACATTTTTATTTAAAAAAAAATTCAAGATAATTTTTTAAAATTTTTTCTCTACTTATTTTTAAATTGAATTTATTTCTGCAGTTAAGTTAAGTTAAGTTCGAAGGTAAAAACTGGCTTCAAAAGAAAATTTTTAATATTTTGATTGCAGTCAAAAATTACTTATTAAATCAAAAATATATAAAATAATATTTTCCGGCTGAAACTTAAGGCAATAAATACATACTAGGTGTATATATAGTAAATAAAAAATATATACGCCTAGACTACTTTTAGTCCTGTTCCAGGATATTTTCCGCGTCAATCAATCACAGCTTAGAACATTTCGATTTGTGTTTATTTTTTGTGTGCATTTTTTTTGGCAGTTTTATTGGGTTAAAGTACTTTGTGATATATGTAAGGATATATGGACGGGCGCGGGCGCGGGGCGAGGGGCTGCTCGGCAAATTGACGGGCCGTGTCCGGCAGCGGCGGCATCACACTAAAGTTCAAATGGGGCAGCAACAATCTCATCAACTTCCCGTTTATGCACTTTGCCAATGCCCGTGGCAGGAGTGGGCGCCTCGCAGCGGCCGCAATAGTGGAGCTGGCGACCAGAAAGGGCAAAGGTCGAAGGGGGGCAGAACGTTAGTTGGACTATTTTATGGCGCTTCTCTAGGGACTTGTGTGTGTGTGTGTGTGTGTGTTTGTGTGCGGGGATGTGGCTTACCTGCTTGCCAATTAAATTTTCAAAGCGTGGCCGCACAAAAGTCCAGGCGCCCATGTTGCGATGCTCCTCCTGGCTCCAAACGAATGCTGCGAAAAGGGAAGAGCGTATGGGAGGAGGGTTGGGGGGGGGGGGGGGGTTCGTTTGGTCTACAAACTTGTGCCGTGAAAGTTTATGCACTTACTCTGCACGTTGCCATATTGCGCCAGCTGTGCCTGCAGCTCCTGGACTGGGAAGGGCGACAGCGACTCGAGCCGCACAATGGCCGTGTCCTGGGCCTGTCGCTTGGCTCGCTCCTCGGCCAGGCTGTAATAGTGCTTGCCGCTGCAGATGATGACCTTGCGCACCTGGTCCGGCTGCACGGTGCTGTCACCTGCGGGAAATTGCCGAGCGTTGGGTATTAGCTGAGCCAACAGCAAATGTTGTTATTAGCAACTGACCCAGAACATTGTGGAAGAGCGTGCCCGGCTGGAAGTCCTCGTGGGTTGAGGTGGCCGCCGGCAGGCGCAGCAGCGTCTTGGGCGCCACCACGACCAGCGGCTTGCGGAAATTGCGGGCCAGCTGGCGCCGCAGCACGTGATAGTATTGGGCGGGCGTCGTCGGATTCACCACGTGAACATTGACAGCGTCGCCGTCGGGCGCGGTCTCCTTCGAGTCGCTGAGCTGCAGATAGCGCTCCATGCGGCACGAGCTGTGCTCGGAGGCGGCGCCATCGTAGCCATGCGGCAGCAGCATGACCAAAGCATTCGACTCCATCCATTTGGCTGTAAGCCTCGAGATTAGTTCAAAGTTCAAAGTTTAAAGAGCAGACTTACTTTCGCCGGACACAATGAAGGCATCGATGATGATCTGGGCGCCGTTGGCAAAGTCACCGAACTGCGCCTCCCAGATGATCAGATTGTGCGGATTGTCGATGGCCATGCCGTACTCGAAGCCCAGCACCGCCTCCTCCGACAGAATGCTGTGCGCCAGCTCCAGCTTGCCCCCGTTGCCGCCCTCCATCAGATTGAGCGGCACAAACATCTCGTTCGTCTGCTGATCCACCAGCATGGCATGCCGATGAGAGAAGGTGCCGCGTCCCACATCCTCGCCACTGAGACGCACATTGTGGCCCTGGTACATCAGGCTGCCAATGGCCAGCGCCTCCGCCGTCGCCCAGTCGATTTTGGCCCCGGCCGCCAGCTTTTTCAGTCTGCCCTGGACGAAGGTCTTCTGCAGATGCGGATGAATGTTCTGGGAAAAAGAAAAAACTTTCTTTCATAATATTTACAAATTTAACAAGAAATATGAAAGGCTGCCAAACTAAGACTTATTATTTTCGTGGAATAAATTAAGTTGCTTAAAAACCACTTGACTAGAAAGGCAGCTTTCATAAGAATTAAGTTAAGAAGATTGCAATTCTGACAAAGCAAAAAATATGGGCTTATAAATTTAAATGCTGTTTATAAAAATTTTTAGTTTATAAAAGTGTCTAAAGTTCGAACCAAGCAAATAATATATACTATTTACTTGAGATGCTATTTATATTAAATAATAATAAATAAATTAAATAATAATAGAATATTAAATACCATTTAAATAAAAATTCAGCTCTTATAGGAATTAAGTTAAGGAAACTGCAATTCGGACAAAGCAGAAAAAAATGTCATTAAAAATTAAATTTTTGTTTTGTTGTAGAGCAAAAAAAGTTTATGAAAAGTTACCAAAGTTCGAATCGAGATAAAAATATATATGTTAACTTACTGTCTGACATTTTTTTTTGGTTTTTTTTTCTATTGGGAAATGTTTTAATTATTCTGTTATTCAACAATTATTCAACAATTTAAATTAATATATATTAATATATTAAAAAAAGAAAAAATTAATTATTAAGTTAGGAATTCTGAAGAAAAGTTCGAACTTTAGGGGATTTTTTTTTTAAATTCAAATTTTTATGCTGACTTTTATATAATTGTAACTGTAACTGAAATGTGATTGTATTTTAAATATTTTAATAATATCAATAAATAGGTTTTTTTTTAATTGAAAAAAAACCTAGGTTCGAATCGAAAGCAAGGTAAAAGCAAATCCAACTATTAAAGATTTCTCTTGGTTTTTGGCTTTAACTCACAAAGTCAGCTGGATATGCGACGCTTTGTTGGCCAATCCAGTGCAGCAGGCCATAGTCCAGCCCGGTGTCCCAGTAGGTGAGCTCATCGTTGGGCGCCAGCTGGAGACCCGCCCACTGCCGCTCGAAGTAGCTGGGCGCCGGTTGAAAGCTGGGCGCCAGGGCGAGCTCCTCGTTGAGGTGAGCGATATATTTGTCGCGCATTTGCTGGGCCTGGTCGGGGCTGAGGACGCCCTGGGTGGCCAGCTGGGCGGCATAGAGATCGGGCACCGATTGGCGCTGATGGATGATCTGATAGGTGAGCGGATTGGTGAAGGTGGGATCGTCCAGTTCGTTGTGGCCCCAGCGCCGAAAGCAGTTCAGATCGATGAAGATGTCCTTGCGGAACTCGCGCTGATAGCGCAGCGCCAGGCTGGTGACACGCGCCAGCGCCTCGGGATCATCGCCATTCACATGGAAGACCGGCGCCTGTATGGACTTGGCCAGATCCGAGGTGTACTGCGTGGAGCGACCGCGTTCGCCGGGCGTGGTGAAGCCCACCTGATTGTTGACAATCAGATGCAGACTGCCGCCCACCTCAAAGTGGGGCACCTGGGCCATATGCAGGCACTCCTGATTGATGCCCTGGCCGGCGAAGGCTGCGTCGCCGTGCAATATTACACTGAGCACGTGCTGGCCAAAGGGACGAGCAGGATCGGAGTCGCTGCCGAAGGCGCCTTCGCCGCGTTGCTGCTGCTTGGAGCGCGCCTTGCCCATGGCCACGGGATTAGCAGCCTGGAAGGGAGGAGGTAAAGGGAAGGGAGTCGAGTCAGTAACTAATTGGGAAGTTAACTCTTAAGACTCACCTCGAGATGCGAGGGATTGCGCACCATGCTAAAGTTGATGGTCTTGCCTAGAACTTGCAGCTGCTCGGAAACATCTGCACAAGAAATGGGTTTGATTAAATTACGCATACGCGACGTGTGCCGACAAATAGAAAAAAATAGTAGTCAACGCTACACTCGAAGCAAAGGCAGACTAAGCAATGTTTTGATTTGGTTTAAGGCAAAGATATCCAGCGTTTATTTCGCTGAGTGTAGCTGTGGCCCACGCATAATAAAAGTTTCACTTACGGAAGTGACTTATGACGTCCGACATGGCCTCGATGTCGTCGGCAAACTCCGATGCGCCGCTTAGTTTGCGAAAAACTTTCGCCGGCCGCATGTTCAGCAGCGCCGCCTGCAATGGGGTTCGTCCTCGATGGGGCATCGCCAGGACAACATGCTCGATGTTCGCTGTTGCCATTGTTGTTGTTATCATCGTAGGTGGGCATGCCAAAGAAGCAGAAAAGTTTTTGTTTTTTTTTGGGGTAGAAAATCAGATTAGGGTTAAAACAAGCGTGCGCCAAGTTTTGTGTCTTGTGAAGATGTTGCACAGAGTTTCGGATATGTCCACACAGACACACACACACACACACAGACATCTCAGTTATTATATTAACTACGCAACTGATCTTGTTGTAAACTCATGAGGAGAGTTGAGAAACTTTAATGTTTAGCAGACATTTTAGCTTGTTGTGCATTTAAGGGTGAAACTATAAATTGGCTAAAAGCAAATGGCACAGAACAGCTTTTATAATGTTAAACAGTCTTGTCTACAATTTTTATCATAAAGTATACAAAGGTTAAAGTTTGCTTTATATAGATAATAATAATAATTGTCAAAAATACTTTTAAGACTTGACTCATTTTCTTATGTGGGATTTTAACTATAAAATTAAAATAATTTTGATTTAAATGTATAACCTTTTAAATATAAGTATAAGAAATAAATGCTTATAGTCAAAAAAAATATTTCGATATGAGATTCTTAGATGGGAAATAACTTAAAAATTTAAAATGAATTTTATATTTTAATTGCTTCCGAATTTAATATGTTATTTTTATAATTTCCATGAAATATATGTTTCAATATTTTTTAATTAAGTTGAAGCGATTCCTTAAAATCATATTATGATTTACTTTCCCAATATATATTATTGATTTTAGAATTTAAGAATTGTATGCTTATTCATATCTTAGTAAGATTTTTAAGGAATATTTTTTAAGCTCTTTATTGTGTCAATTTTTAATGGAATGTCTTAATAACGCACGCTATCATATCATTTATAAAATTCAGTACATTCCATATTTTAAATAAATAGATGCAATTATGTTATTCACCTCCAAATATTTATTTATGTATAAGAATATTAAAAGTTAGGATTCAACTTAAGCACACATGTTTAATGTTAGGCAGATTGTGTAAAGAAATAATTTTCTTGGGATCAATCAGGAAACTCTTTAATTGACATTAATGCTATAAAAAAGTTTAAAAAAAAATAAACATAGAAATATAAAAAAAATGAATAAAATGTTAAGAACTCATATTCCTAATGGGAGACTATTTAAGTATCCCATAACAAATGATACAAACATATCTCTCAATTTAGTTATTAAATATCAAAAAAAATTTAATTTATCTATCGATAGGATGATATCTATATATATATATCTATGTATCCAATTACAATTATCTATAAATGTTGTCTATCTACTTTAAAAATATGTAATCCCAGTTTTATATTCAGTTTCAGTTTCAGTTTCAGTTATCTATCAGGAAGTCTATTAAATGTAATCAAATCCGTTTAGTTTTAATCAGCGAATCTTTTTGTGTATTTTCATCAATTGTTATTTTTAGCAGTTAATTTGAACGCGATTAGATAATTGTATTTTATTTTCTCACACGCAGCTTATCAGCCACGCCCCCCAAGTTGGCGATCACGCGCCTGGGCGGGCAGACAGAACTGGAAGCGTGACATTTGAACTTAGGGGGAACATTGGTAAGGGGGAGGGGGGGGGGGGGAAGTACTGACCTTGAACGCTGTCGCGCAGCAGCTGCCAGAAGAAGGCCAACATGGACTCGGCGCCCTCGCCGCTGTAACGCTTAACGGTTGGAAATTTGGTGGCCATGAAATTGTCCCATGCCTGCGACTTAATTAGCAGCTCGGCGATTTCGCAGCGCTCCGACGAAGGCAGCTGGCGCTCCCGCAAGGACTCAAAGTTGCTCGCCAGCCAATCGCGCTCCTCGGTGTTCTGAGTGGAAGGTGCCAAGGGCCAAGGGTCAGTCGTACAGTTTTTAACATTTGGTTTATGTGCCTGCTTACCTCGACGTAGGCAAACTCAGCGCTGGCGGCGCTGCTGCAGTAAATGTCGCGGAGCAGCTGCTCCAACTGGGCCACGTTCTGAGCGTCCGTCTCCGCACTTAGGAGGCCAGCGGTGCGCACCGCTTGCTGCGTCTGCAGTCCATAAAATGCGGGATTTAATTCCTCCAACGCGCTGCCAAAGAAAGTTGACAATAAAAATATGTATATATGTATGTAGGTATGTATGTTGGTATGTATAAAAATTATATGTTACTTAAAGTTGGGTCAGCTCTTCTCAGCATTATTTACCTTTGGCTGCTGGCTGGCGTGAGGCTGATGGGATTTACGGCTGCCAATTTGTGGCCATGCTGGCGAAAGGCCTCCACCCACCGATAGACATTGGGCTGCGAGTTCCGCGCCGTCTTCGCCTCCTCGGCCACTGTCAAAAAAAAAAATAAAACACATGCGTAAACAATATAAATTTTCTTTAGCAGTTATAAATTATTGAAAAAAACGAAAATAAAACGGCCCAAAAGATACAGAGTTGGGTGGCCTTTTTGAATTTATTGGCATCTCGCTTTTATGGCATGTATATTTGGACTTGGGTTCAATGCGCGCCAACTCGGCTAAGCGGGGCATATCAACTAAACAAAAGTCCTGATAAAGCCTTTAGCTCTTATTTGTGGAATATGATGAACAGTTGGTATGGCGACTTCTTGGACATACACTTTGTTGGCCATGTTTTATGTTTGGCTGATTTGATTAAGCCTAAGGCAACTTTATCCAAGTATTTAAATAAGTATGAGAGCGTATATTATATTTTATTATTATATTGTATTATTTTTCAAAATAAACTTTTAAATTTTAATATAATTTCTCAATTGTGCTTATAGAAAAAATTCGAAACGATTTTCAAAAATATTCTTTATAAGACAAAGCTCTGGCTTTCTAAGCAGACAAATTAAACAAAGCTCTTTTTAACTTAATTTACAAAATTTAAAGTTTTCTTTTTAGAAAATTGTATTTTAAGATCTTATGTTTTCCATTTTCCATAAACAAGAAAAATTGATTGGCTAAGAAGGAAAACAGAATCTTGAAGAATAATAATAATTTTTTTTAATCATGTGAATAATAAGTAATTAGTATTATATGGAAAATTATTGTTTATCTTTAAATACAAAGGTCTTTTAAGATTTAATTGAACCCATGTTTTTAATTCAAGGAAGACTTAACTACTGATTAATTTCTTATAACAAATTTACTCTTGCTTAGAGATTTCTGTCAATTTTCTATAAAAAACTATAAAATGTTTTAAATAAATAAATATATTTATAAAAACTATAAAATGTTAAACTATTTGTGGTATATCCAGTGTACATATATATATTTGTTATTTCTTCCAGTACATGAATATTTTGTCTTGTTAAATAAGGAGAAACCTCCACAATTGGGTTAATGGAGTGGGAAATAGAATTGATAAGGAGAATCTATAAAATGTTTGTTGCTTTAAGTGTGTAAAATAATAAGTAAGAAGTTGAATTGATTGATTGATAGCTGAAATTCGAAGGGATTTAAAGGAATTCCCGCCAGGACTAAGGGTTTCTTTCACACAACTCCCTTCCTTATATAGGAAACACCTTGAAAAAGAGCATTTAAGCTTCGGTGCTTTGGAAAATAATTTATGTTTTGTTTTGTTGCCGCACATAAGTGAGATATCGCATTGGGTGTCCTTTTTATGGGGTTCGGTTTTTATGGTGTTTTATTTTGGGGGCTAAGCCGTTGATAGCTCGTTGCTGCTTAGGTGTTTATGTGCTAAAACGTTATCCTGCTTAAAGGATAAATATACGAGTGTATGTGTGTGTCTCGATTACGAAGTGCTTTCTAGAAAAGGACGCAGGTCCCATTGACAGTTGTCAGGCGGCTTACTTGGAAATGCATTAAAACTTAATATGCTTCAAACATTTTATGCAATTCCCTGACAATATACACATATAAATATTTGTATATATATGTACATATACTTTTCTTTTTGGTAATAAATCAATTTAGTGCATGTCCTGCTGCTGCTGCTACTTGTTATGGGGGGCAGACAGGACACAAGGAAGAATGATGAATGATATTTGTGGCGAAAATATTTCAGTTCGAGCGTGTAAATATTATTGAACCAGCGGGCAAAGGATAATGGCGCCCTGACAGTTATATATGAGCCAGCGCAGGACAGCACAATATACGAGAGTGCAAGCAAGTCCTGCCAAAGGACGCAGGGCGCCAGTAACCTCCTTGATTGGGACTGTCAACTGAATTAAAAGGGAGGTCCTCGCTGCCTCTCGCAACTGCTGTCATACAATACACTGGAATCAAGTCAACAAAAAATCAAGCCATGTCCAGGTCTGCAGGCTGCCTCAAAGGGATTTGCAAACAGACCAAAAAAAAAAAACCATGCTCCATTTTTGGTGGAGTTGCACAGGCGTTATCTTCCTCTTTCCCTTTCACTTCCTCCTACTCTCTCGGCATGTTAATAAGAGCTGACGTGCCTCGTGTTGATAAGGCCAAGTCCTGCACGCCCGCGTCCTTTCAGCTCACCACTCATTGGACATTGCCAATTGTGTGGCTGGCTTAGTTCTGGCCCTGAGTCCAATTCGCAATTTTTGGGCCTTTGTTTGCTTGACTTTGCTGTGCACACACACACACATTGTGTGTTCGCGTGTATGTGTGTGTGTGTGTGTGTTTGCTTTGTTTTACTGGGCATAGTTTTAATTTGTGCAGCTTTTGCGCCTAAAAATAGTTTCAATCAGGTGCCCAGACATAAGCCAAGGACACAAGCTGACAGCTTCATTGGCCAAAAAAAGATTCAATCAAGTATCCATGACTGCTAACCCAAAAAAATTATTTTGTCAAGGATTTTTAACTGAATTAAAGCTAAATCATTTTTTTGCTTAAAATAGTTCGGTTCACAATTTTTAGTCAACATTTACATTTAAAAACGTGTCTTAAAAACCACAAATTAAATTTCGCTTTCGAACAAATATAAACAAAATAAACTGCATTGCAACAGGTTGCTGTACACATGTTCGATGTGCGTGTGAGCAAAGTTTGAGGGGACAGCTGCAGGCAGCCAGCATGTATGAGTTGCACAGCGGCTATTTGTATATACAAATGTACACAGTAGTTGTCCAGAGCAATTTCTTATTGTTGTTGCAGCTGAAGGGTTTGCGGCTACACTCAAACACGCATTGATAAATTGTCGAACAGCGAACACAAAAACAACACACTAGCTCCAGGGGTCAGCAATTGTGTACAACAATTTACAGCACAACAACAGCATTTCAATAGATTTGAGTCTGCTTTAAACACTGTTCGACTTATCAAATGTATTTGTGCTAAAAATGATTGTTATCTCAGCAGCTGGAAATTTTTCTACAGGCAGATTAAGGCGGCAGCAATCTTTCAGCTGGGGCACTGATTACACTCCGACTAAATTAAAGCACAAATTCACTTTCAGGTACAAGTAAAGATAGTTCTTTGCTGCTTCCATTAGAAATATGTACCTTTATAAACACGCTTATCAACCGGTCGATAGCCCCACACGCCCTGCTTGCTGTGATAGCTGCGCTGAGCGGCCGCCGCACTTGCAAATTTTCTTTTCGAGCTCGTAAAGTGCCGTAACATTTTCGGTACTATTCCAAACAAAAGTAATTACGATTTACTTCCCGTTGCTGCCGCTACCGGTTGCCAACTGCAGACGCTCGCACTCGAACAAGAACTGAAACTCATGCTGTTTACTTGCGGGTGTGCGGATCAGACCCCCTTGGGCTTTGCCTAGCTGATAAGCCAAATGATCAGCAGACAGAGAGTCAAGCGATCGAACTTGCTCTCACTATTTTTTGTTTCGTCAATGTTCAAACTGGAAGCGTTGCTCGCAGCCTTTCGTTGGCACTGTTCCAGCTGATTCAAGTATGCACATGAGCAGGTTCTCGCTCTCACATTTCACAATTCTTACATTTTACGTTGCATACTTTTGGGCGGTGCATTAAATTAATACGTTTACAGAGTTTTAACTTTAAACTTTAACATGTTTTTCTTTCTACATTTAACAAGCATGTGAAATCTGCTATAATTAAAAATGTTTTTAGCTTAAATCGATTTTTGGTCAGTTTTACTAAATTTCTGCATTTTAAGATATTTAAATTTATTCATTTACCTCCATTTTTTACTATCTCATTTTTTGTCGTAACTAAATCTACTTTAATCAATTTTTTTTATTTGAATTTTTTTATGCATGGGTTGCAAATTTTACTGGTTACTTTGTGTGGGTTTTTAATTACTTCTTTTGAAAAGCTATCACGTTTTTTCATTGATTAAAAAACTTTGTTAAATATACATTGATACCTTTGTTCTGTTAGCTTAATTTTCGTGTTTTATTTCAGGTAAAATGTTTGTGAAATAATTGCATGAAGGAAAAAAGTGAATTACATAAAGGAAAATATTTGTGGGATTTTCGCAGTTTGACGAAATGAAAAGCGTAAAATGAATGCGACGCTGATTTCATTCATAAAAAGCAAAAGCTGCAGCGGAAATGCCGACTTTTAGGGTCTGTTATGGCTCATTGTCTATAATTATAACGGGACCGAAGCTGGCCACGGAATTGATGGTCAGGAAGAACGATGATTAACTGTAATGGAAATGAATCACAAATCGTAATGTGGCTGAAGTCAACAAGAGATAAGCAAAGGAGCGAAAGAGAGAGAGAGATAAGAGAGAAGAAGAAGCCAAGAGAACATTAAATAAACAAAGGGCATTTGGAAACAAGGCAACTTGCACAATAAAGCTAAGGCAATTTTTAGCGGGCCAACAAAATGTGGAATGCGTTATCAGAGCGTCGGCCTAAAAGAGGCGATTAGATAACAGCATAAATGAGATAACGGTGGCAACATTTCACAATCGAGTAACGGTGACAGGTGAAGCGGTGCCCAACTAACTTTTGGCAACGCCCCGACTTCAGTCTGAACTGAGCGGGCCGCTAAAACGAACGTACTTAATTTGTGTTCCCTAAGGTGGGTTAATCAGAGTGTCTCTCTGTGTGTGTGTGTGTGTGTGATAACAGTGGCTGATAAGCGCTTAAGACATGCCGTTGATGATGTCACCAAGTGAAATGCTTGTTAGCTAGTGAAGAAACTCAAATAGAAGAAACTGTTCAATTTACAGTGATTATAATTTTGTGTATATATTTTACAGTGCGCAAAACGATACGAAACGAAACGAATTGAAAATATAGTATAAGGAAAAGTCACAGGAAACTCTGTGAAAATGCGCCTGCAATTGTTTGTGGTGTGCGCGCTGGCCTGCGGCTTTATGGCCTATGTGCTGGCCAACGAGAATGTCTCGGCGGAAGTCGAAGATCAAATCATTAACGTGGCGCCCAACAAAATCGCCCAGGCTGCCGAATTTGTCGAAATCCCGCCCGCCCCCGCACCTGCAGTCAAAGCGCCAGCAATTACGCCCAAGGCCATGCCCACGCCCACGCCCACGTCGAAGCCAACAGCCGCGTCCAAGCCGACGCCCGTGGCCAAATTGATGGCGCCTCTGGCCGCCTCCAGCCGCGGCACCGACGACATCCTGACCGTGGCTGGTCTGAAGCCGCAGGCGAAGTCGGGCGCACTTGTTATGCCCTTCGATTACCTGGGCGAGCTGTACGATTTGGATTCCACGGGCTACAATTGGGGTAAGTTGCGGCAATTGGCGCTGATTCAGTTCACATTACTCATACGCAGCGTATTCGCTGGCGGGGCTATCTTATCGGGGCGGCCCGCTTACCAATATTTGCTCGATACAGGTGTCTCTCTATTGGAGCCAGCGATAAGATAAAGCCGCCCAAGTTGCGCTCAGGCATTAAAGGCTAACGGTTGTTTTGCTTTTTCCCCCCTTTCTGACTGGGCAAACAAAACAAGAGAAGAAGAGAAGAGCGATAAATAATACTTATGTATCTATTTAGTTGTACATAGGTGTGTTCTTGGTTAGCTGTTTGAGTATATTTTCCCCAGCATGATTCAGTTTACAGCATTGTTAGCTGATAACTTGTAATCAGAATCGAAGCTAATACAAGGAAAAACAATTGTTGGTTTATTCATTAGTCATGTTTACTTACACATGCCAATTCAATTTGTTCGATTTATAGACTTTGTTGTCGTTGGGTTAACCCTTTGTTCTTAGATCATTTTGGGGTGGACTCGCTTTTATGCTACTCTATGTTGATTTGTATGATCAATGAAATAATATTAAAAGTAGTGTCGAACTTTAATCCTTTAAAAACTCTTTTTAAGACACTTCCAGTCTTCTAAATTAAACAAGCGATGGTTTTTGAGAAAAGCTAAAAAATACCCTGTATAAAATAAAATAAAAAAAAATAAAATGTTCTTGATTTTGTCTTTTCCAATGCATTAACCTTAAAGTATCTCCCATTGCAGACCTTCTTCTTATATTCCTATATCTACAAAATACCCATTAAAACTATATATGTATGTATATATATATATAGTGCATATATTATTCTTAATTTTCCTATATGTATTTTATACTATTTTATACTAATTTTTTATAGTATATACACACATGATCATTTTAATAGGTACATATAGAAACTTTTCAATTAAAGCTGATTAATTTTTGGTATTTTATTGTTGCCAATTTCTGGTCACACTGTGACAAAAAGCTGAGTAAGGGGAATCCCCGTATATCAGAGGTTTTCTATAAATTGTCGGTCAACCACAGAATTCGCTTGATCATAATAATAGATCATGTGTGTACATATTTAGCACATAGTAATATTTTAATGGTTTTCTATATGAATTCCATACTATTCAATTTTATTGTCTTATATATAAATATATGCTTATATCATATATATCATATGTATTCCATACTCTTTTAAGATATTTAATTCCATTATATTCCATATATATATATATGGTACTCAAATCAACTTCTAATTTTTGATAAGGGGATAGAGTACATATTTTCTTTATAATATTTATGTAAATAAAATGGAAAATATATAAAAAATAATTTCTTAAAAGTCTCTTTTCCAATGTATTTACCTTAAAGCTTTTATTATAAAATATTACTATTACATATTTGGTTTGACAATTAGTTAAACTTTTAGCTTCTTAGAATGAGTTTTGTATGAATTGCAAATATTTTGTTTTTTTTTTTATTTGCTGCACTTTAAAGGGTAGCTTTACTGTAGCTTATTTTTCACATTTTGCTTCTTCTTTTAGTTAAAGATTTTAGCAAAGAGTTAATTTGATTTTCTATTTGCCTCAGTTTAATGTAGGGTAGCTTTAGTTTAGCTGACTTTCTAGCATAAAATAATTTATGCTTATTTTATTTGCTTATCTATTTTTAATAAATGATTTTTGCATAGACTTAAATTGATTTTCTATGTGCTGCATTCTAGAGGGTAACTTTAGTTCAGCTTATCTTTTTAATCAAAAAATAAGTTCATGTTTTGCTTCTTGATTTGATTAGATTTTCCATTTGCTGCACTTTAAAGGGTATCTGACTTTCTGCTAAAAATAAAAACTTGGTTTTATAGTTTCCTCTTTTATTTAATTTATTTATTATTTGATGTCTTAATCTTAAAACTGCGTTAATTGTTAGGCTTAAGGCATGCGTTGAACTCATGGCTAAAACTAAATGGCTAAGCGTACGTCTGTCCTTGGGAGTTTGCACTGGCCACGCTAGGCGCTCATCGAGATCCGCTGCTCGTACTCGGCAATACGCAGCCGCACAGGAACCACCAGGCTGAGGTCCTCCATCATGGCGTGCCTTTGAGGACGCAGCGTCGCATTCGAGTTCTGGCGAACGATGCTCGCGCGGGATTTCTCCACGGAGGGTTTGCGGCGCAGCGAACTTTTGCGCTGGGCGGCGGAGTTGGCGGCGCCTCCGTGGCCGCCCCCGGGCGCTCTGCCGCTGGGCGTGGCAAACTGATGCTGAACAGCGGCATTGTAGTTGTTAATCGATGTGTTGTGCAAGCGTTTGGGCTTGGGCGGCGGCACAGGACTCGGACTGGGACTGGGACTGGCGCAGGGACTCGAATTGGTGGTGGCCACGCCCAGTGGGCGGCTGGAGCGCAGCAGCGAAATGAAGCGATTGTTGCCATTGTTGTTGTTCTGGTTGTTCTGGTTGCCGTTGTTTGATTCGTAGGTGTTTGTCAGCTTGTTGAAGAAGTCAATTTTATCGCTAACGCTGCGTTTGAGTTCAGCCGCAGCGGGCTCGTTGCTGCCACAAAATGTGGCATTAGCGTCGTGCTGCTGCAGGCTAGTCCCCGGCCGTGGCGTCTCCTCCCCGTCGGAGCCGTTGCTGCGTCGCGACATCTCGAGCACCTTCTCGCGCAGCTCCATCGACCAACGCTTCTGCGGCCGATGCAGCTGCGGCCGCAGCGCCTCCAGCGTGGCATGCAACGCCGTCGGCTGCGAGTAGCGCGGCGTCGGCATTCTCGCCGGCTGCTTGACATTTGCCAGCGGCGTCGAGGTTATTGCTGGCATCGTTCTTACCACTTGTTGTTGTTGCTGCTCCTCCTCGTCGATGTCCATTTCCAGCTCGCTGAAGCTGTTGGCCGTCTTCAGCTGCGGCATCTTGTAGTTGTAGAATTGAAAGTTGAACGTGCTGAGGCTCATGTTGCGTCTTCTTCAGTGGCTGCGTTGCGAATGTGCCGCTCGTAACGAGGTGGCAAGTTTATATAGCTGCCACTTGAGCCTGGCTACCTGCCACATGCCGCATGCGGCGTGCAGCTGCCGCAGGTAGTTTCGCCAGCTGCGGTTGGCCTAAAAAGTTGGCCCGGCTTAAGGCGTCACAAATCCTTGCCACATTCCCGGAAAAAAGGTTTAACCAAAAAACAAATTTCCCGCGCACGCGAATTTTGCGTATTTTCCGCGCACCAATTTTTGCCGAATTTTGACGCCGGCCAGGATCATAAAACATAAATCAAGCGAATGTCGCTAATCCGGCTAACTACCTGAAAGGATTAGCCAGCGACATTTGTTTGATTTTATGGCACTGCCTGATTCATAAATAGATTAAAAACTGATCCATTCGGCGACAGCTGCTCGGAAAAAATGTTGAATATTTTATGGCCTCGCTGCAGTTTTAGGCAACTGCCAGCTGACAATTAATTAGCCTCGACTGACAGCCAACAATTATCGTGCATTAAGCCACTTATATTTCATCATCATTGAAATGCACTTAATAATAATGTCGCCTGGCAGAGCGGAGGGAATCCTGGACGGACTGCAGCTTAATGGCTGAAAAAATGGCTGAAAATTGAATTGAAAATTGATGCTTTAATTGGCCAACCGAACTTGGCCATCTTATTGTAGGGCGTGCTAATTAAAAACGTCGCTCGGATAATTAAAAAGCAGTCGACAATGAAATGATTGTTATGCAAAAGTCATTTATGAAATTGCTGAGAGGGTTGCTCAAAGAATTGTCACATAAAAGCTGAAGGGAATTGTTTAAATTAATTTTTAAATTTGTTAAAGGGTTTTTATTTAAATTTAATCCATTGTGGCATTTAAAGGGAAAGAAAGAAAGTTGGAAAAGACAGCTTAAAAATTTATATAAAATAAATAAATTAAATAGCTTAATGATAAATTAATAATATTTATAATTAAGTCAACTTTTCAGCTTTAAATAAGGCAAAAGTTGCAGAAAACTGATTTGAACTTAATGAAATTTCTTTGTGCAAAAAATATATATTAAAATGATTTTAATGTAAAAGTTAGAGGACAGATATCTTTTGAGAAAAAATTTTAATACTATATATATAATAATATAATATAATATATATATAATCCTATATATCATGATTTATATTTATTGTATATTGTATTCATGCATACTTTTTTAAAGGCGCGGAATATTGCGCAACATTTATACTAAAACAGGTATTAACAATTAACTACTATAAAACATTGCATAAAAAAATACAATTTTGTTTTCATAATAGAATATTGCAGTGAATTTTTAAGGTACATTTTTTAAAGGCTCGGATAAAAAAAAGCATAATATTTCTGCGTTTACCTATCTAGGGGTTATTAGTTGGTCTTTACTACTCGCTTAGTTCAATATTTAATATATATTTATTTATTTAAATATTTATCATGAGTTTTTAACTGCATCTCTCAGTCAGTCTTTGTTAATTTCTTAAATTATTATTAATTAAAAATATACCTTAGAGTCTGTAAAAAATTAAAGTAGATCCGAACTTGTCTAAGAAACTATTTTGAAGCCCCTTTCAATATTATATATATTATATATTTTTAATATTTTATTTTCTGCTTTATCAAACAAAGGCAAACTTACAATTTTTAAAAGCTTATATATAGCTAATATTCCCTCAAATCATAATACGACAAAATTTGAAAAATATAAGTTATATATAACATATTATAAAAAAATTTTATATAGTTTTCGCAAGCAAATAAAGGTTGCATTGGGTTCGAATCGAAGCCTCATTTTTTTATATACTTTGGTTGCTGAAAAGCTTTATAGCAATATATATTTTTCTTGGCAAAGTTCTTTAATAACTAATTTTTGCTTCTGAACTTTTTGCTTTATACTTCTTTATTTATGATTGACTTACGCACAAGGTTCGAATCCGCTTACACATATAAAAAGTTTTTTTCTTAGCAAACCTCCAACTTCGTACTTTAAAGTTATTTCAATACTATTGAAACAACTTCTAGCTGACTTTTAAGCCCTGCTAGAAGTACAGACAAAAAAAAGACATTTAAGTATTCACTTTGCCAACAAGGGAAATTCATAAGCCGCAGGCAGACTGCAAAAATGAATAAAAAAAAAAAATAAACGAGCTTCTGACTTAAATTTCTTGCCCCCTTTTTTTTTTGCTGTATATTGTAAAGTCTGTGGTCTGCAGCTTTGGTTGCTTTGTGTTCGCTGGGAGATCATCAGCATTGCACTTAGTCGGCTTAAATTGCCTTAAAAGAGACAACGCCGAGAGCGGTAAAAAAGGAAATTATAAGGAAAACGGGGAAAGCGAGAAATTGTAGCTGGCAAGTTGGCCAAACTGAAATGAATATTAACTGTGACCTTTAATGGCCCAAGTGCAATTTTGTAAGTGACTCAGCAGGAGGCAGCAAAGATGTGGCAAGTTGAAAGTTTTGCACTTTATGTGCAGCATGTGCAACCGGGCCTAAATTGAATGTCTGCCACTATTTTTTTCTTTTTTCTCCAGAGATTAGCTGACTGCAGTCTGCCCAGCGCAGACTTGACTTTAATGCTTAGCTTTTATATAAATATATACTTATTTGTGCAATATATTTCCATCGTGTCCTGCAGATCCCAACAACAATGTGGCGCCACCGGACACGCCCTCGACGGCTGCCGGCGGATATACAATTACGTCCGCCCGTCTGGCGGAGCTGAGGAGCAATTTCATGTACTGGTACTTCGACAAGGATAATTACGGCGGTCGCGGCGATTATCAGTTTGACATACACGCCTCCATGACCCAACTGCACAAGAATCTTAACTTTCAGATGCCCTTCTACGGCTTTCGCTTCAACTACACGAGAGTGAGTTCAAAGAGAACTAAAGTTATCTAAATTTATATAATTATTTATATTTTGGTATTCTCCTTTTCAGTTGTCGCTCAATGGCTACTTGGAGTTCTCGGATCCGCCCGAGTATCTGACCTATCCTCTGGTCTTTCCCATCAAGGACTGGCCCTACAAGCGGGATCCTTCTTTCATGGGCATCTTCTTCAGCAAGTGCCGTGTCGGTCGCATTTATCCTTCGGATCTGGATCAGCGCACACCTGGCGTCTACTTCCGGTTAGTTCAGCTCGTTTTAATTTCTATTCAGACTTGTTTTTTTTGTTGCTGCTTTTGTTTTTGCATTTATTATCACATTTATTGTTTGTTTCTTTGGGGCATTTGCATATTTAAAATCACTTCAGCACTAACAAAATGCACACACACATTTCCATTAACATACGTGCCTCCTCCTCCTGTTGTGCCACGGTTTTAATACACTGTTCGAGTGCTTAAATTGGGCATATTCGGTGGGAGTTCTTAAGGGCTGTTAGTATGTAAATATGGGAAATGTTGTTATTTAAACACTTCTTATTTATGCGATCATCAATATAGCATATATAAATATATATTTAGACATACCCATATATACATACATACTTAGAAATCCAGTTTTGCCCTAATTAAAAGGCTTTCCCTGGCTATAAACAGAGTATCTGCCAATCAAATACTTATAAAACTGCTATGTTGAGATGAGCTCCTTATTATCTCAATTCTAATCCACTTTCAAGTAACGACTGTCTTAAACCCCGATTGTCTTTAACTCATTTTACACGAAAAGCAGAGTATCTGACAGTAAAAATTAATTTACACTTTTCTAAAAGCACTTACTTTTTTTTATATAAAAATATATTTATGTTATTCTTCACAAACAAAAAGAGTCACAAATGTTTTCAATTTGTATTAACAAAAAAAATAGAGTATCAAGCAGTTAAGTGCATTGTGCAATAAATAATTAAGCTGGTAAAATGGAGACTCTTTATATAGATAAACAAACATTTATGTACTCCCTTATAGTAACGCTAAGTACTACACTAAAAACAGAGTATCTAGCAGTCAAGTTCAACCATAACTTAAGCTAAATGATAGAATAAGCTTAACAAATAATTGATTATTTTTGCAGTTATTATTAACAAGAATATTTCAAAATTTTTTTAAGTTTAAACAGAGCATCCCACAGTCGTGTACTGCCTGTTTGCACACATTGTGCCGCTTGTTTGCAACGTTCGCTCTCCATTTCCGCTTGCGCATTGTGCCAGTGTGTGCCCTGCATTCATATTGTGTCTGTATGAATACTCATTCACATTCACATTCACATTCACATTCGCATCCTCATTGGAATTCGCCGTTGTTATTGTTTCTGACTAGTTACTGTCATTTATTGCCACAGAATTTTTGCATTGTTTGCACCAGTGGCTGCTACCTGTTCCCCCCCCATTTTCCCCATTTTCCACGCTTTCCCGGGTCCGCTCCGCTGCTATCTGGCCGCCATTTGTAACCCAGCGAGCTGTCAGTGTTGCTGATTTCAGCATTCATTTATGCGTGCATCCATTTTGAAAATGGAGCCTGCAACGGGCAACAAACAGTGTTGCTTAGTTGTGGAAAATATTTAGCTAAAAAAGAAGTTATTTAAAATGCAGAGAGAAGCGATTTTCTTAAAGACCTTAAAAAGCAACAGATTAAATTATTTGCTGTAGCTTTTGTATACTTAGTTTAGTAAAAGCTATTGGACAAACTTTTAAGAAAGTTAGTCAAGCAATATTTGATAAAACTTATTTTTACTGTTTGCTTCTCTCTTTATTCTTACAGCCAACTTTTTTCTAACATTTACTTAAATTTACATTAAATCCATCACAAAAGCAGCAAGAAAAGCTTTTGTTAAAGTCCGTAACAATTATTTAAAAAGCCTTCAACTTAGCAATATTTAATTAAATTTTATTCTTTGTTGCTTCTCCCTTTATTTTTAGATCCAGCGTACTTTTCTATTTAATTTGTACTTCTGACTACTTTACCTGCAGTCTAGCTAAGGTTTTTGAAAAGACACTAGCCTTGGCACAAAGATTAATTACTTTAAAGAGATAAGCTATTCTGACTGTTTCTCCCTCCTAAACTCAACTCGTTTATTTTCCACTGCTTTTTTTTCCTTTCTTTCTCTGTCTATTGAAACGAATTAAATTTTTTAACATAGGCATAAAACTTGCTTTAAACTTCTCGCTCTGCTTCTCGCCTAGGTTATTCATAACAACTATAAAGCCTATTAAACAGAGCAGACAATAAGAGCTTTACAGGCAAGAGGAACCAAGTAAAAGCAAGAATTTATTTCTGAGCCCGTTTGCCTGATTCTCTTTACCTTTGCTTTTCTTTTTTCCATTTTTGTAATTTGTTTTCTTTTGTGCTGTTTGCCTTTGAATTGCCTACGTTGTGACCTCTTCTGAGGCAACTTTGCTTTGTTCCGCTTCGCTTCTCGCTTCACTTAAGATCTGGCACAAATTGTGGTTTAATTAAGAAGAATTTCTCTGGAAAATCTAGCCATATTTGGCTCTAAGGATTAGCTAATTTGGCATCTCTGGCAGTCACCTGATCTCAGCCTGTGACAATCACGTACGCTGCAATTTCATAATGTCGCCATGCGGGAAAGCTTTCATAATGCTTTCGGGCTCAACGTTGCATTTTTGATGGCCACGAAATCAGAGCAGCCCAAAACAAATAGCTGGGCATATTGGTTACTCGATGCGCTGGCTTTCCCCGCCTTTAATTTGGCGTGTAATTAAAATTCACTTGTTTTCCTGTTGTTTGCAAAACTTTGGAACATTTTATTTTGCTGTTTATGCAAATGAAAATCCAACGCTGGCAAATATCCTTTCAACTTTTGCTGGCTGTAATGGCCTGTATTGTAATTTGCCAAAAATAAAGCAGGCAAATATAACGCATTAATTAGCCGCCCCGTTGTCAACAGAGTTGAAATCCACTTATACTCAGGGCTATGCATATATTATGAGAGAGGGAGAGGGAGAAAGAGAGTGAGTTATCCTTCATTTCGGGGCTATATGCAAAGCATTTGAGGCATTTTAAGCCAGACAGCTATCACTGTATGACGCTTTATTTATAGTCGCTCACGCCTCGTTCCAGACCGCCTCGTTTCGACCAAAAAATTGTGGTTAAAAAATAGCACATAGAGCGCATAAATAACGTCCAAAATTGCCGAGAGTGCGGCTTGTAAACTGGACAAGCACTGACTATGTGTACTGTGATAGGGGTATTCCTGTGCTTTAATTAAATATAAACAAATTTATATCAGTTATATGAACATTTTATGTGAGCAGTTAGTCGACTTGGTTATACTCTTTGTGGGGTTTCTTCTATTGTAATAAATGGTTATTTTTAGGATATATCGATAATTTTGTATCGAAAGTTGTTATCGAAATCAAATATTCATTCTTGACTTATCATCTATTTTTTTGCGTTAGTTATTTTTCGTTAAAGTTATAAGATGTATACATATTAAATGAAATAGTTTTTTTTAAAGCTTATCTAAGTATCGATTAACGATATCGATATATTTTATTGGGTTTTCTTTTGACTTTATTGAGTGTGTTTCTGATATACTGATAAAATCTATTTAAGCTATCAAACAGCATTTTTTAATATCATTTAATTTAATTAGTAGTCTCTTATTGTGTGTATTCTTCTTAAATTTTTATACCATAAGCAATTATCGATAACATATCTATATATTTACACATGTATCTATGGGCATATAATTAGCTTTACAGATACATTCAGATGAATATTTTAAGTTCTCTCCATTCACTTAGTTGAAATGCTTTCGACAGATGTTCTTCAAGTTTTATCGATAAATTATTTTTAAGCACTTTGCACTGCTTCGACTATCGATAAATGACATTTTCTTTACCTTATAGCTTATATTGATTTATGATAGTGTGAAATCAACATTTTAATCTTTGTCAAATTATATTTTATATTTTAATAGGAGCTATAAATTAAAATCAAACCAACATTGTTTGGATTTTTTATTAAAAACTTGTTATTAGCTCACACTTCCAACTCCAGTCGATGTTGGCCGACACTCAACTCAGTTAGTACGTGTACTTGGCCAACTGACAAATTGGTGCGACAAAGCAATTAACGGGCTGTAAAGCGCATTTGTTGAGAGCAATTTAGTGAAGAAAAACTCACTGCAAAAAAATTAAAATGGAAGGAAAAAAGTAGAGAGCATGACAATGGACGACGGCACAGCAAATGCATTTTCCATTTCCATTTGCAGTTTTCGTTTTTTCGTAGCTTTCCGTTAGCGGTGAACAATATGTCAAAGTAGCAGCGAAACCCGTTGGAAATGTTCGAGTGCTCCGCCGATGGTTTAGTGGAAAAGCGTGGAAAAGGGGGAATGGAAAGTGCTTTACACTCTGACATTTAATTGTCTTGCAAAAATGCCGGACGATCCTTTGATGTGTGTGTGAGGGTGAGGGTGTGTGTGTGAGGGTGTGTGAGGGTGTGTGGGTTGGAGGGGTGACCAGTCGCTGGAATTTAATTTAAATAACTTGCCAACGCAGCTGTTCAAAGCGAGAAGCTGTTTAAATTCCAGCACTCAACCCGGCCAGCAAGTCCTTCACACACACACACACACACACACACACAGACATACACACACACTTTGGGGACTATCAATTTAATTACACGCTTATAGTTAACACTGCGCGCGGGATTAGCTCAGCGATGGCGCGTAAATTCCGCTGGCAGCTGCATTACGCATACGCCACGTAGGTCGTTCCAACGCTGCAGCATTAAAACACTCTTGACCATTAAATTCATGATGAGCACAGGTTTAATTACACACACACGCACATACAACAATAAAGTGGATAAAAAAGTGCATTTTATTAAAGTTGTTTAATGCTCTTTTAAATAGTAGTAGAAAATTTAAAGCAGCTTTTTTCGTGTATATTTTTATTTTTTAATACAATAATAATATATATATTTTTATATAAATATTCTGTACTATATACCTTACATAGAGTGCCTATTTACTCTACAAGCCCATATACCCTGCAGTAATGAAGAGTAATGCCTCGTTGCCTCTCTCTCCCTCTCTCTCTCTCTTTCTCCCTCTGTCGCTGTTAGTTAAGAACTTTTCTGAAAAGTGTTTGTGAAGCATTTAAGTGTGTAAATCAGCAGCGCTGAGCGTTTAATTGTTGTTTGCCAAGGGCAACAACAAGCGAACAAACGTGTGCGTTGCCACAATTAAAACATTGTGTTGGCCGCATTAACAACAATAAGAGAAGAAAAAAAAAAATCGTTTACCTGCAACGCAAGTAAATTATTTTTTAATATTTCATTGATTTTGTGCATGTTCTGAGTATTCATTTAAAATGTGAATGGTTCAATGCCTTAACTTAAACTTAACACAAAAAAAAAAAAAATTGTTGGTAGTCCAGTTTAAAACTGGTTCGCTTTAAGCCTTGTTCTACAAAATGTTGATTACACTCAAGTTGATCAACTTTTGGCTTTTGCATTTGTAGCTCTTATTGCTGGCCTATTTAGCAATGTTATGTTTTCATTTTATAAGAGCGGCCACAAGACGAAGGATACCGTTCGTTTGCAGCGTGTGCATGCAATTTTCGCCATTTTCTTTAAGTACGTCCATTGTTTCACACACACATTGAGAGAGAGATGAAATTGGGCCAAAAGCAAAAGTAAAGTCAGACAGAGACGTCGACGAGCTTGTTATGCAAGGCAAGGGAGGGGGTTGGTGTTTTTTTTATATGTAAAACTGTGGAAAAGGCATTTTAACCCAAAATGCAGACAAAACTGCGGCGGCGGCGCCCGAATGTATGCAATAAAGTACATAATGGCGCAGTTCAAGAACTGGCACGCCAAATGTGTGTGGGTGTGTGTGAGGGGAGGAGGGGGGGAGGGGGGTAGTAAAAACGTGGCTGTGTGTAGGTGTAGGTGTAGGTGGCCTGCCTGTAACAGACGCTGACGACTGACGGCAAAACGAGCAGCGAGTCGCGTTTTGTTCCTCCAAAAGACGAGCTTGGCGTATTTCCATTACTTTTGTTACACTCACACGCTCTGACTGTGTATGTGTGTGTGTTTGAGTGTGTGTGTGTGTGTGTGTGTGTGTAGCTTTTTAGCTTAGTTACACGTGCAGCTCGTTTCGCATTTGGTTGCTGCGCGCACATTTTTAGGCCGTGTGACAATTTTGTGCTTTATATATATTATCTTTTATTTTCTTTCAGTTTTTTCTTTCTATTTTGGCTTGAATGTCAATTGCAGACATTTAAAGCAGAGACACTTTTAGCTGGGGTTGGGAATTTGGGGTTGTTTTGGCTTTGGGGGTAAATGATAAACTATGCAAGTGCAAGTGCATGTGTGTGTGTGTTTGTGTGTGTGTGTGTGTGCAGTTGTCTCTTTGTGGCATGAGGTTTCTACTGTGCGGTTTTTTGGGCTATTCTTTTTTAAAACTTTTATGCTCTGTCACGAAGTAAGGGCAGAATAGGGTAGATTAGGGTGATATAGAAAAACTAGACTATTTACTGCTAGAATATGTGAAATAAAATTAAGTTTAAAATATGTTGTTTTTATTTTAATTTAAAAATAATCGCTACTATTTTTAAGAGCAGCATTTTAAATGGTTTCTTTGTATGAAAACATGAAAAGCAATAAGAATCAACCTAAATATAAGTGTTTTTTTTTTTTTTGGTTTTGTAATTCTTTCTGTCTAGGCTTATATAAGAAGGGTTGCTTGTTTAATTTAGAAGAATGTAAGATTCTCAAAAAGAGATTTAAAATTTAAAATTAAATTGACCGCAGCT
The DNA here is from genome assembly GCA_004143845.1 of Drosophila lacertosa. NCBI lineage: Eukaryota > Metazoa > Arthropoda > Insecta > Diptera > Drosophilidae > Drosophila > Drosophila lacertosa. The sequence continues at coordinate 204,771 of SCDZ01000060.1, forward strand.
GCATTTAGGAACAAGGTATAAAAGAGATATTACATATAATTTAATAGTTGAAATCTATTTATGTATCTATCAATCTATCTATCTATCTATTTATTTGAATTTTTATATATCAATGTATCTATCTATCCATCTGTTTATCTATATATTTATATATTAAACTATCTATCCATCTAATCATGTCTTTACCTATCTGCTTATTCATTTAGCCTTCTATCTATTTATCCTTCTATACATCGATATATCTGTCTATCTATCGATCTATCTGTATATCTATCTATCTATCTAAACATCTATCTATCTATCTATGAATCTATCTATCCATATATACATCTATATATCTATCTATCTATCTATCCATGTATCTATCTATCTATCTATCTATCCATCCATGTATCTATCTATCTATCTATCTATCCATCTTAATTCAATCAAATATTAACAACAATATTAGTCCTTCATACCTCTTTCTAGGGTATCTTTAAGTCGCACATGCCTTTGCCCTTAGCTTGCTTGTGGCTTCTATTTTTACATGCTGGCACTTTTTGCGGCTGTCGTTGGCCATTTTTTGGGGTTGTTGGTAGCTGGTTGCGCTAACAATGTGGACAGCATGTGTTTTCAGTCAGTTGAGGCCAAAATGCAATTTATTTTCGATTGCCAGCTGCTGTCAGTTATAATTTATGAGCGTCGTAATTGCATCATCAGAGAGTGTGTCTATGTGTGTGTGAGCTAAATGTAGGAAATAGAATGTAGGATATAGGATATACCATATATAGCATATGTATGTTAATATGTCGGGCCATGTGTAAAATATTACAAATTATTTGCATTTGTTTTGTGGCGAAGCGTCGATGCGTTAACAAATAAATGTTGCGCATACGACCCGTGCAACGTGCAGCGGCACGCGTGACGAACGCCTGTTCATTCATGAATGTACTCAAAAAAAAAAAGAAGCTTGTTTTGTTTGCTGTTTACATTCAGCTGCCGTCGTCGTCGTCGTTGTTATTGTTTGCTTTAGTTTTAAACCGACGAAAGGTGGCACGGAAATCAATAAATTGTTGCTGCTGTTGTTGCATGATTGCAAATATCGCCAAACATTTATCAATGTTGCAGCAGACAAATACATACAAATATTCCTGCTTCGTTTGCCATAAATATTTTCAATTTCATTTAATTGCAATGTTCGTCCGTTTATCAGGATTTCACTTTGTCCAGCAAATTGCCAACTTTGCAATGTTTATTAAACATCGATGGACATAGTTTGAGCTGCATATATTTATAACAAATAGTTTTGAATAATCATTATTTGTTGCAGATGCAACTGCAGATGTCGAATAACTGAGCAACGTTTGCGAGGGTGGCTTTAGAAGTTAGTGAAGTGATGTGTAAATGGCAGGTGAAACCTTGTTCGATTTAGGTTACAGGGTATAAGGCGGGGTATTTTCTTTTTTTAATTTTTTTTCTTATACATATTTTCTATTTACAAAAATTTTAGTTGTGGTTTTTTGGGCTTTCGACTAAGTTTATGCCTTTATAAAATGCTTCTGAAGATTTTAATTAACTTTATAGCTAAAATAGATAACTATATATTTTTAGACAAAGTGTCTATTTTCTTAGTATTTAAGAAATTGCTCTCGACACCTAATATTAACTTTGTTATTCCGAAGAATAAAATTTTTAAGTAAAGCAAATAGTCTAAATTAAATACATGCCTCAAATGATTTATCTGCTTTAACTGTAAGTACTTTTAAAGCAGCCCTCGCAATTTAGTTTGCTTAACTTGGAATTTCGTATTGATAAACCAATTCATTTTAATTGCATACCAGTTATTAGATACCAAGGACGTAGCAATTAGAAGGCAATTTGCGCTCGTTAAATCCTTAAAATACAATAAATGCAAAATCTTTTACAGTTTAAAATTGTTTATACAGCAACAAAGAAATTCCATTTATGGGCACATATGAGAAAAGGGGAGTGGGAGGCTATATTTTGTTGCGGCATGCGCAATGAATAATTAAAGCATATAAATCATACGCCACGTTGCCACTGACAGCGACTTGAAAGTGCGCACAGCGGCGTAAAACACATAAAAATGCATAAAAATCGGTATTAAAATATGTTTCGATATGCTTCAAAATCCGGCTAAAAACCAAACCAACCCCCTTTCCTCCCCCCTCCCCCCGCACACAACAGAGGCGTGTGCTGATTTATATGCCAAACATCAAATCCATTTATCTTCATACAGTTGCCAAACTCAAATTCACGCCCACGCAAAAGCAGCTGCCTAGCCTGCTGATTTGATTTCACATTATTCACAGGCCTTGCCCATATTTTAACATACATGTTGTTATATGTGTTTTTCTTTTTTTTCGTGTGCGTATCCTTGCAGCGTGGTACGTGATCTGATGGGACGCACGGACCGCTTTGGCGTCGAGGTGCGCGAACGCACCATGTGGGACATACGCACTGGCGTCGTTGGCGCCGACACTTTTGTGCCCAAGCACGTGGTGATCTCCACCTGGAAGAACGTCTCCTTTGCCGGCGGCATCGATAACTCTCTCTTTACGGTAAGTTGTAAAAGAAATTTTAAAAATTTTATAAGGAATTAAATTTTTTTATGGAATAAGTATTAAAATCATTAATGCTTAATACGTCTAAATAAAATTGAAAAATATATAAATGCTTGTTAGAATTATGTTTTTAAAATTTTTATATTTATTTATTTTCATTAAATATTTAAAAGAAAATTGTTTAAAAAAAAACATTGACAAGTTAAACATTTATAAAAAAAATTATATTTGGCACTCAATAATTTTTCATACTAAAATATATAGCATACTTTTTAGCGCATATTTTTTTTAATAACTTTGTATGAATGCAATTTTATATTTTGTGGATATTTGACTTTGTTATTATGCAAAAAAAAAATTATTTCCCATACCGGGAATCGAACCCGGGCCTTCTGGGTGAAAACCAGATATCCTAGCCACTAGACCATATAGGAGGCTGTGTTGATAGCTTTACAAACCCTCAACCCTTTTTATAAAAATATACTAATAAGTTAAACATTAAAAATAGAAATTTTTTTTTTTTTTTTTAACATAAATAAGTTTTTTTTTTATTAAGGCATACGGGGAATACCAGGAACCCCTTAGTGACCTTTGCTGCTGTTCATTCAGCCCGCAATCGGGCG